>JAQQPU010001678.1:10891-45025 GCA_029168905.1 Artemia sp. Kazakhstan ARC1039 | reverse complement strand
AAAGCCGAATATTTGGATCTCATTTGAATTTCTTAAATCAAAGTGAAAATACGTTATCAAAAGAATGTCTATTTATTGTTTTCTAAATGCTTTCATAAAAGATAAAAATAAATTAAAATAGAACACATATCGTGGGAAAAGTGGTAATACTAAACGGTATAACCGGCTTGAGAACTCCCCTTTGAGTTGTTCTAGGTCAAAACAAACTTTTAGGACTGAATCTACAGTCCAGATTTGGCCATGGGTATTTAGTTTAAATTCATTCCTCTACTCTTCCCCCTCTAGAATATTGACTTCTCGTGAATTCAGCTTATTGGTGTACTCCTTGAATTAAAGTTCCATGAACGGCTCAATCATCTAAGTTGGGGCCCGCAAATGCGTTGCCAAGCTTCTTTCTCCTTTCTTATTCCTATTTGTAGGTTATGGCAGATTTTTAGAAGTTAGGTCAAGCTTCTTTTGTTTTCTTGATTTTAATTTATTGGTGAAGGGTGAATATATGTAAGTAGATTATAAGGATGGAAACAACTATCATATACAACCCAATGGGTTTCCCTGATGATTGTTGAAATATTATGTAAGCCTTATTTCGGTTAATAAATTATTTCTTTTATTCCCCTTATTTCTGTTATTATTTCTTTTATTTCTTTATTTCTTTTATTATTTCTTTTATTAAAATAAATTATTTCTTTTATTTCTTTTATTTCTGTGAAGTGACGCCACTGTTGCAACAGTTATTCTAAGTTTGTGTTGAATCTTGGTTAGAGAATTTTGAGTTTCGATTAAAAAAAAATACCTTTTCTTTTTGGTGTCAGTTCTGTTTAAAGTATTTGTTATCTCCGTTAGAAAATGTATAGTAACATTTGTAGTAACAGTAACAGCGTAGATATATCGTAATCTATAGTAACAGTGTAAATGTATAGTAAGACTTGACTTATGTTATATTAATTTAAAAAACTTCTTCCACAAAACAAGTTTTTCAAAGATAAGTAACGAACTGTATCTAGCCAAAAATGAGTAGAAATAAAGTAAAATATTCTTCCAAGAGTAAAACTACAACAAATCACTATCATTAAATAAATGAAACTCAAAACGAACAGAAATTACAATAAAGAGCCGAGTCAAACTCAAAACGAGTAGAAATTAACATGAGTAGGGCTGATAACTCCCATGCCTTCTCAAGACCAGAACATAATTTGCCCTTTACTAAAAACAAATTGCATTTTAAATGTTTTCACTTTTTTACTTTCATAAATTAAAAAAAAAATTATCAAAACTTTTAGGAATAAATATCAGTATATGTCAACTAAAGTGACAATCCACGGTTATTTGTTTTTGTTTGTTTTGTTGTTTTTTTTTTTTTTTTTTTCAGTAAAGTGCAAATTATACTCTGGTCTTGACAAGGCATGAGGGTATTACTTACAATAACTGTAGTGGTAGTATTAATAGTAGATACATAGTGCCTTCTGGCTAGTTCAAAATCCCCCACAACTTACCCTTATATTTCTAAGTTAATAATTTAAGTTATTCTTCAGATATTGCTTTGTCACCTTTTTGAAAGTCCACATCTTCATAGTTTCTTTGATTTATTTCAACATCCGCCGAAATATTCTTTAAAAACTTCATCTTAATGCCCTTAGCTTGCGAAATCGCAATAGTTATAGCAGCATTAGTAGTAGCATGCGCATAGCACCTTTAGTTTCTTCAACGTCCCCTTCAACACACACTGAAAGTTTCGGCTTAATACCATAAACCGTTCCTGAAGCATTCCTGATGCGTCTGCTTGACAACCTGTGTATAATGTGTTTCGAGTGTGGGCATAGTGTGTTTCGAATTAGTTCCATACAGCTTCTATATATCCCAAATTTTCTCCTTAATAACCTTACTTTTAATAGCGGTAGTAGCAGTAGAATTAATTTTAGTAGCCTAAGCTTTAGTGGCAGTAGTAGTAATAGAAATAGTCATAATAGTAACAGTTGTAGTAGTATGAGTAGAAGCAGTAGCATTAGAATGCAAATATTTTCTTTTGGTTAGTTCAGCATCACTCACAACAAGCCCTCTTTTTTCAACTACACACACCAAACTGTTTTTAAGATATTGCTGTTACACCCTTTTGACAACCTGCATACAGACGACGTGTTGTGATTCAGTTCATCTTGTCATTTCCTGAATTTTCCAAATTAATATACTCAGTTATTCCTGTATTACACCCTTTTGACAATCCGTATACACATAACGTGTTTTGATTCAGTTCAACATTCCCCTCAACATTCTCCTAAAGGTTCACCTGAATCCCCTTCGTCTTCTTGGAAAGCAAACTTCAAACATGCATACCTTTCTCAATAGCATGTGCTGTGTGTAAACAATGAACGAATTGCCAAGCTTACAGCCCTTGTCCTGAGGACTGTGGGGAGGTTGACATCCCCAGAGACATAATTACTGTGCCTTTCAACAAGGCTGAACAAAATATATCTCCTAAAATTGCGATCAGATATGTTTTTGGGAATGGTGGGCTTGGGGGGGGGGGAGGCTGATGTCCCTCCATTTATTTTTGACTCTTAAAAAGGGTACTAAAACTTCTGACTTCCAATCAAATGGGTTCATTCGATTCAAAGTTTATGCGACCACCTGTTCCATAAAAACATTGTATGCCCCGGGGCATAACTTACAACTCTTGCCCATGACCTCTGGAGGATTGTGTCCTCCCTAAAGACATTGTTATATGATTTTTGGACTATTCTTAACAAAAAGGCTATCTCACAATTTCAATTGAATGCGTTTCGGGAAAAGAGGATGTCAGGGGGAGGGCTAGTAACTCTCCATCATGTTTGAATCTTAAAAGAGAACTACAACTATATACTTCCAATCCAATGAGCCTCTTCTAAATTTCACACAACCATCCCATCCATAAAAACCTTATATACCCCTAGGGCATAACTTACAACCCTTACCTCCAGACTCTGGGAGATTCTGTCAACCCCGAAGGCCTTATTATATGGTCTTTGGACTGTTTTTGAGCAAATTGCTATCTCAAAATTTGTATTGGATGCATTTGTGGATAATACATAGGGGGGGGGGTCATCCGCCCTCTGATGACTTTGAATCTTAAAAAGGGGACTAGAACTTCTGATTACCAATCCAATGAGCGCTTTCCAAAGTTCCTACGACCACTCTTTCTATATAAACCTTATATGCCCCTAGGGCAAAACTTACAACCCTTGCCCTGAGGGCTGTGGGGGGATGTCATCCTGAAAGAAATAATTTCCGGACCTTTTAATTACGTTGAACAAAATGGCTATCTAAAAATTTTGATTGGATGTGTTTGGGGAAGTTGTGGGCGTGGGAGGGGGTTAGTTGCCCTCCAATCACTTTCGGATATTAAAAATGGCAATATCCCTTTTAATTTTCAATCGAATGAGCCCTTTTCGTAGTTTCTACGACTACTCCTTCGATACGAAGCGCCCTGGTCTAAGACAAACCAAACAAACCAAAAATAAATAAATAAATAATACATTGTGCCCATATTGCTCTTTACTTAGGCAGTGCTATTGCGCTACCTATGATTATGGTTTTTCACGAAAACGAGAGTTTTATGCGACATCCCCAGTTTGCATTTATTACTTTAAACTATTTATTATATCTTTACATTTTAGTTCATACTCGAAGATTACAGGTTAGATGATGTGCTCAATTTTATGGAAAGAGATGATCTGAGGAGGCTAAATTTGAGGTAAGTTCTCCCACTTTTTTCTACTTATTTTCTATTGTCCTTTTGAGTTTGTGGGTCTTGATGTATTACATAAAAAAAAGTTTTTTTTTAAATGAAAGTAAGGAGCAACATTGAAACTTAAAACGAACAGAAATTATTCCGTATATGAAAGCGGCAGTCCCCTCCTAAACGCCTCGCTCTTTATGCTAAAGTTTTTATTGTATTAAAAAGTAGAGTTGTGAAAAAGAGTCAAACTTTAGCGTAAAGGGCGAGGTGTTGAAGAGGGGACAGCCCCTTTCATATACGGAATAATTTCTGTTCGTTTTAAGTTTTAATGTTGCTCCTTACTTTCAGTTAAAAAAAACTTGCTTTTTTTATTTAATTTCTGAACGTTTTTCAACCAATGCAGATTTTGGCTCACCGTACATGAAAAATTAAAACACAATTTACATATTAATTTTGACAGATTTATTCCGGATATGAAGGGTCGCCCCCTCCTCAATACCATGCTCTTTACGCTAAAGTTGTTAGCACTTTTAAAAAGCTTCCTATTCCAATTAAACAGCCCCTCAATTTTAGTAAACAGTCAAACTTTAGTGTAAAGACTAAGGTACTGAGGAAGTGCAACCCTTCACATATGGCATAATCTCTGTTTGTTTTTCAAATTATGCCGGTAAATCTGGCTCACCCTCTATGAAATATACCCCTTTCCTCGAGGAAAACTCCTCTGTGGAATTTCATCCAACGCAAAGTGCACCCCCCCCCCGTCAAATTCCCTCCCGAAATGGCCTCCTCCCCGTAACCCCCCCCCCCCTCCTCTCTGTAAAATTGCTTGTCGACGATTTACCTTGAAAAATTCTCCTTAGCATTTTTTTATTGGATTGATACTTTAATCCCTAATCGGTTTCTCGATCACTCCAGAGATGCCCCCTTCCATGGAAATTATTTCCCAGAAAACAGAACGTGCGATAAAAGCTCCTGGATAATTCCCCCGGAACATCTCTATATAAAAAATTTGGCAAAGAGAATATAAGACAATCAAAAGAATTTCGTATAGTAATTCTGTCAAAACCTTCCAGTGTAACATTTCCCCTAGAATATTCACTCCCCAGAAATATCGCTCTCCAAGGAAGATTCTCCCCTTAGAAATCCACCCCTAGCATAATCCTCCCCCCTCAAAAAAAAACTTGAATGTTCGGCATTTAGTTTATGTTTCTTCAGTCGAATCCAAATTAACCTGATTTAATTTCGGTCTGGTAATGAGTTTAGTTCAGGACTGAGCATTTTCTTGAACATAGTTTTCACACGTCAACAAAACAATCAGTAAAATATTGAAAGGAAGATAAATCTAGTCCTTCTAAGGTCAACACTATATGATTTTGAGTGCCATTTGGGTTTGATGTGTCGACGGTATGTCGTAAGAATAAACATTACTAATAACTTACTGCAGCACCAAGCTGAGGCCAACACAGCTGTGCACGCTGCTCTTCCACTCCAATCTAAAAAAAAAGGAGTAAACAAGGCTCTCTTAGAGACTAAGTTCATCTTCCCATCTCATCCATGATGCATAGTGTCCTAATTCAGGATTCCGAGGAACAGCAACAGTGTTGATGCAATTGAAAAAAGAGAGTCTCAACAGGGAATGGCGCACTTATAGCCCACAATTTTCCTGAGGAAGATGTTCATTATATAACTGTCCTTCCTCCAAACCCTGTGTGCCAATCTGAGATATAGGCTGAACTCTCATCGTCATTGCCTTTTAACGACTTGGAATGGAGGTCTGTCTTCCTTTTGACTACTATGTTTATTATTTTTAGTTGCAATCACTTCAATTGTCACTAACTATGCTCTGTGCTTATCAATATACATAACACCTAATGTATCTGCGTGTTTCCTGTATACATTACTACACTGATCATCCGATCACCTAGAAACTTTAAAAAGCTGTTGAGTACATTCTTGCAAAAGTTGTTGGTATAAAATTTGTGGACCACCTTTCTAAGGCCCTTTCTAAGGCCCTCTTAATACTTTTCACACTGGAAGAAATTAGAGACCCCTCAACACAAGAATGAGAGTCTTTTCCAATCAAATCATTCATATTTTCTGGATATTCAGTTAACGGGTTAGTTAGTTATAAATTTTGTTATCCGACATACTTCCAGAATTATAAAAAAGAATTCCCTGAATTCTGAAAAAAAGAATTCTCAATTTCTCTGAATTTGGTATTGAATAGTTTCATTAATTTTCGTATTCAACCTAATTTTTCAAATACTTTTCTAATTGAAAAACACAATCGCTATTTTATGTGTAGGTAAAATTTTCCAGGGGCGTGGGAATTTTTCATATTAAAATGAGTTTGATTGTATGTATTTTCTGGCTCTTTGCATATGCAATCAAAATGAATTAATTGATTAATTTACAGAAATGTAGGGTAAAGCACAACTTTATTCAATGTGGGATTAATTCTATTGGGGAAAGCATGACGTTTAAAAAAAAAGATGTTCATGTTTATCGATTCAGTGCATTATCATGTTTTTCGATTTATGGACTCGATTCCTCATTGAATGGGAAATTTCCGGGGAAGAATTCTCCGCATAGGGGGGGGGGGGGGCCCCAAACACTTTTAAATTTAAAAATATGATCATTTTTAGTACAAAGGGAGGGATTTTTCGTGGTGGAGGGGAATTTACCCTAAAATTCCTTTCTTTTGATATTGCAGCAAAGCGCGACGGGTAAGCTAGTTATTTCTTTAATTGAGTATTTGTGCTAGTGTAATTTGGATTATTTTATTTCAGGGCTAGAGTTAAACTTCTATAATTTTATTTATTACTTTTAATAGCAACAACTACAATTATTACTAACTATGCTCCCGCACTTCTTATTTCTCTAATTGAATATTTACACTTCTTAATTTGGATTATCTTATTTCAGAGCTGGAGTTGAACTTCGACTGTATAGAGCAATACAAGAGTATCGTAAAGCAAAAATGCGTCAGTCGGATAGTGAGGCTGATGGTTCAAGCAGAGGATGATTTGTAAATGATAAATACTCACAGACTGCCTATTTTCACTTCTTATAAGAGTATTACTTTTTTCCCAAGAAGTTCACCAGCCCAAAGTTAGAGCATATTATTTATGTAAAATAATATTTGAATACTTGTATCGTTAATTAAAGATGGGCAAGAGTGTTACTATTGATATGAGAGTAACTGTACTTGGTTCCTCTGGAAGGTCACTGGAAGAACTATAGTCGTTTATCTAGAACCAGCAGATGATTAACAGTCCTATAATGAGGAACTCCATCTTTATTTACTAGCTCTTTTCATTTAATTAACAAGTTTGTATTTTGTATCAATAAGTTTGAAGGTGCTAAGTTAAATGTATATTTAGTGCTTTTGAGACAATTTAAAAAGTAGACGTGTATGTGTTTTACAAACAGTATCAATAAGAAAATTATAAAAAAAATATATATAATTTGTCTTGATTTTAGACGGCTGAGCGATACTCAACATTGCTTTGAGTTTTGAAGCTTAATTATAGTGTTTTAACTTTCACTTTTCGAAGTAAATAGTTTATCCATCGATTTTATGCGTAAAATACATTTAAACAAACCCAGTGTTCTTGAACTGTTGAGATTCTGTAATCACTTAAATCGGCTGAAATATGTAGATCATGTATGCCTATTTGTAATGCTTGATCTTTTTTCTCTTCACTTATTGTTTTATTTGCAAGCCCCGCGGCAAGCTTTCGGTACGTAGCTTGTTTCGTCAGTTAGTCGCCTGTTGGATGAACAGTTAACCTAAATAATAGGCCAGAAACCATTCATTTATTTGTAAAGTGTATGATTTGAGGCCTGTTTTCGCCGTCCAAGCTAATGCGTTTGAATTGATGGAAGTGTATTAATTGGGTGGGATATTATTAAATGGAACCTTCCAGGGCCGTATTCAGGATTTTTTCGGGGGGGGGGGGGGGTTACAAAAGGATTTGTACGGTTGAGATTCTGTAATCACTTAAATCGGCTGAAATATGTAGATCATGTATGCCTATTAGTAATGCTTGATCATTTTTCTCTTCATTTATTTTTTTATTTGCAAGTCCCGCGGCAAGCTTTCGGTATATAGCTTGTTCCGGCATTTAGTCGCCTGTTGGATGAACAGTTAACCTAAATAACAGGCCAGAAACCATTCATTTATTTGTAAAGTTTATGATTTGAGGCCTGTTTTTGCCGTCCAAGCTAATACGTTTGAATTCATGGAAATGTATTAATTGTGTGGGAAATTTTAAAATAGGATCATCCAGGGCCATATCTGTGATTTTTTCGGGGGGGGGGGGGCGGGGGGGGGGTACAAAAGGATTTGTTCGGGGGAGGGATAAAAAAAAACTTGAAAAAAGCATCAAAAATTGCTTATATTCATTTTTCTTACGTTTTTACGAGTCGGACTAACATTTCAGAGGGTCGTTTAAACCCCCTACCCCCCCCCCCCTGGATACGGCCTTGGGACCTTCAAATGTATGTAGAGTTAAACCTGTATTTAATACTTGACGAGTTAAAACTGTATTTGATGCCGAAGAATACAGTAAAAAACTGTAAAACATCAAAATCATCCACGGTTATTTCTTAAACGAAATATTCAAGTTTATTTCCATTCTTCGAATTTTTTCAATCTGACGCTCAAATTCTATCAACAATTGTCCCTAATTCGAATTATCACAATATTCCGTTTACATTTGTAGGTGACAAGTGTCGTTTAGTTCGCAATATAAAAATGTTACAATATCTTATTACGGCGATAAAAACAGGCGTTTGATACCAACCCGGTTCTGCCTTTTGAAACCTCATTTTCTTACTGAGTTCATTTTATTACTGAGTAAGTCTGAGTTCAAACTGAGTTCAGGAATTCTACATTAACTGCCTTGTCAGTAAAGATATCCTGTAGTCGATATAGATATTATAGTATAAGTAAATATATTATAATATATTATAGAATAAAGATAATACTCTTCTGTTGCCAAGAGCAGTGTTTCTCAAGTCTTATGTTTTTGCCTTGTCTACCTTTTGCCTTTTACCTTGCTTTCTTTCTAGTACTTCATCATATTCCCCTTATAGGATTACATGTCGTTACTTTTATGCCTAAAGATTGTATCCGACAATTTTATGCGCATGAATTAATTGCCGAAAACTAATTTACTAAGCTGTCATGGTTGTAGTAGCAGCTGCAACCTAGTAAAGAACCAACCAAAGCCATTTGTAATAAAAAAAAGTGTTTTAAAAAACTTGCTTGTGAAAAAAAAATCGCCATTTATTGCTGATTCGGGTAACTATTGTCTGGATTAATTTTAATAGTAAAATGTTATAATTTATGGGAATTTAGGAAAATTGCATTAAACCCAAGGCCGTATCCAGAGAAGGGGATTACCGACTTAAAATCCCCCCCCCCCCCAAAAAAATGGCCGACCCGTAAAAAAGTAGCAAAAATGCGTTGATACTAATATTGATGCCTTTTATAGAGATTTTTTCGTGAACCTTCCCCCCGAACACAAATCCTGGATACGCCCTTACTTAAACCCCTAATAAACGGTGTCAGATCAAACAAAAAGTACACGACTCTTATCGTTGTGACCCGAAAACCCTATACAGAAAAGTTACAGAACCCTGTCTTGAACCACAAGAAAAATCACTTTTGCATGGGTTGCTCTTAAAGGCTGGACCAATAGAATAATTTAGATCAGGAGTATCCGAGCGTGATTAAATATACATTAACCTTGCGGTTCTCTAATTGAATGCAGCTGAGGAAATGATTTCTTTTAGTTACTTTAGAAGTATCAAAATGTTATATAGGACCTTAAGACGTAACAGCGACATATAGTTCTAATTAATCATAAAATGAACCCCATTTCGCCTGTAGGAAAGTTGAAAGAACGTACTTGCTCAAAATTCAACAATTGCTCACTGAAAGTCTAATTACCTTCTTACAAGGCGTACTTTAAACATTGGGAAGCTTTGTTCTTGGAGTTTACCTCCTTTTGTCTTTTCTCTTGAGACTAACTCTGCCATATTTATTAACTGCCATTTTTTGTGTTACTGTGAAGATTGTCTTATGTTAAACTATTTGAATTGTAGATTTATTTATAGTTGCCTTATTGAAATCTACGTCATTATTTAATATTTGAAGTTACTTTTATCTAAAAAAAAAAAAAAGATTCCTTCAATAAAAAAAGGAAAAAAAAGATTCCTTCAATAAAATATTACCTTTACTATATAGTAATTTGACAAAGTTTTTGCCTAAAATGACTAACATTTTTTTCGTGGGTATTTTAAGAACTACAATCTCTTTAATATATGATGGCGTTAAATGTGTTAATGATGCGTTAAATGCTACTTGATGGCGTTAAATGCGTTAATGATGGCGTTAAATGCTACTAAAGAATATAAAAAGGGGCCATAAAAATAAGAATAGATTCCTTTGAAAAAAAAAGTTGCTCTTGTAGTGATTAATCTGTAATTATTTTAGAAAAATCTCCCCCTAGGTTCTATTCCTTGTTTTGCAAACTATCAGTTTCCTTTTCTTTCATAGATTATGTTGCTCGGAAATTGCTTTAACGTCTTTAGTATTCTTTAGGGTTTAGTATGTTTTCCTTTTCGATTTTTGTGCATGGTGAATTGTTTTTAGTTTATTTACTTATTTTCTTTTGACTGTTTAAATTTCTCAATACCAAAGTCAGACTAAACAAGTTACTTGAAACTCTGTGGTGGTATTTCAAATATTATTTATCATTTGTGCAAATTACACATATTAACTGCCTTTTGCTTGAAGCTTGATATATTCAAAAACGTGCCTTTATAACTTACTTCAAAAATGCTGACTTCGTAGTGATATTTTGCACAAAGTCTGTACAATCATATTTTTGTTTATTTAGTCCTAGGCAGTCAATTTACTATTTTAAGTCTCGACATCTTGTTAAGAAATTAATAAAAAGAGAAAAATGTGATCACCGTAACATTGCTTTTGCGCGTATGTTTTTTTTTTTGTTTTTATTTAACAGGGTTAGGAATTGCTTTAACATGGTCAATATTTTTAGAGGTATTATTTTTTTTTTCTTTTTTGTTAAAACTGCAAACAGAATATTCTGCAAGGTTCTGTGGAAAATGACAAAATTATGGATATTTCTGATTGCCTCAAGTTTAGGAAAGTGGCCATTAGTATTACATAATTACTTTTAATGAGGTTATTAAAATATTTGGACCAATGCTTAGATTGTCTATTGGTCTCTTTTTATAGCTCAATATGGTGACCAGACATATATAAAGGAGTTTTCTGGGGAGGGGGGGCTCTTTAAAACTAGGAAATTTTCAGTTTTCTTTATTTTGCTCGTATAAATCTTCTTTTGTTGTTGTGTTTGTCTCTGTTTTATAATGTTGACCGAAATAAATAAAAGTCTAACTGAAGAATTTTTTAGTTTCGCCTGTTTCCATTTCTTTTAGTTTTATTCCAATTTCCAGTTTTTAAACGACGCTGTTTTTGTCTTAGTTTTAAAAAAAACGCTTTTTAACCTTAGCAGAGCACTGTGCAATAAGGTATAGAAGGGTAGCTTTTCAATACCTTGGGAATTTGATGATCTAGAAAAATTAGATTTTAAGGAATGGATATTTAGCCCCAGTTATGGCCCAGGATGATGGTGTTCAAGTCCCAAGCGGATCAAACAAAAGACATTTTATCTCCTGAATCCATCTTATGTGAATTCATACTTGAAAACCGCGATTCTTTAAGATTTTTCTTTTGACTATTTCAAGCTTGTGTCAGTATTGCCAGAAAACGCTTTTTTTCGCTGGTTTTTCACTCGCGTTTCTTTTTTCAATTAAACAAAAAAAAACAAGTTTTTTTAACTGAAAGTAAGGAACGACGTTAAATATTAAAACGAACAGAAATTATTCTGTATATGAAAGGGGCTGTCCCCTCCTCAACGCCTCGCTCTTTACGCTTAAGTTTTTTATTGTTTAACAAAAATTGAGTTGTGAGAAAGTAAAACTTTAGCGTAAAGAGCGAGGCGTTGAGGAGGGGACAGCCCTTTCATATACAGAATAATTTCTGTTCGTTTTAAGTTTTAACGTCGTTCCTTACTTTCAGTTAAAAAAAACTTGTTTTTTTTTTGTTTAATTTTTGAACGTTTTTGAATTAATGCAGGTTTTGATTTTGGCTCACCGTACATGAATAATTAAAAAAAAATTGAATATTAATTTTACTTTTATTTGGTTAATTGGCTTTCTCGAAACCTGTTTAATTTTATTTACGAACGTTTTTATTAGTAATAAATATACGTAACTTACGAATTAACTTACGGAACGAACCTCTATATTCTTATATTTTTAATACGTATATTAGAGGGTTCGCCCCCTAGTCAATACCTTGCTCTTTAAGCTAAAGTTCGAATTTTGTTCCAATTCTTTAAAAATGACCCCTTAATCACAAATGCCGTTAATTAGAATAAATAGCTCTTATGAAAGTACTAAATAATCTTTTGCTTAAAGAGCGAGGTATTGACTAGGGGATGAACCCAATCATATACGTAATGTTTTCTGTCGTTTTAAGTTTTGATGTTGCTCCTTACTTTCAGTTAAAAAACTTGTTTTTTTTTATATATAATTTCTGATCTTTTTTTAAATAATGCTGGGAAATCCGGCGCCCCCTTCATAGCAATGTCCCTTCTCCCATTAAAACTTCCTTCATGGTAAGATCCTCCCACATAACCCCCGACCTACTCCCCCCCCCCTCACTACCAGAAAAGATCCCCTCTGAAAACGTCTGTATACTTCTCAATAACCAATACTATATGTTAACATTGGATAAAGTTCATAACTTTCAGCCCTCCCCCCGGGGACTTTGGGGGATTAAGTCATCCTAAAAGACATAGTTATCATATTTTCGACCATGCTGAACAAAATGGCTATCTCAAAATTTTAATCGGCTGACTTTGGGAAAAAAATGAGCGTGGGAGGGGGCCTAGTTGCCCTCCATTTTTTTGGTCACTTAAAAATGGCACTAGAACTTTTAATTTTCGTTCGAATGAGCTCTCCCACGATATTCTAAGGCCACTGGGTCGATACGATCACCCCTGGGGAAAAAAAACAAACAAATAAACACGCATCCGTGATCATTCTTCTGGCAAAAAATGCAAAATTCCACATTTTTGTAGATAGGAGCTTGAAACCTCCGTAGTAGGGTTCTCTGATACGCTGAATATGATGGTGTGATTGTCATTAGGGTTCTATAACTTTTAAGGGGTATTTTCCCCTTTTTTCGAAAATCAGCCAAATTTTCTCAGGCGCCTAACTTTTGATAGGCAGGATTAAACTTGATGAAACTTATATATTTGAAATCAGCATTAAAATCTGATTCTTTTGATGTATCTATTGGTATCAAAATTCCGTTTTCTACAGTTTCGGTTACCATTGAGCTGGGTCGCGAGCTGTTTGATTTGGCACTCGTTACTACTAAAACTGCATACGGAGGTCTTTTTTTAAAACTGAATCTCCCATCTTTTCAGATTTTTAGGGATATATATGACCTGCAAATTTCCAATAAAGCAGTTCAAAACCGGATTTCATGTTCAATATCCTTGGAAATTTAAGCTCCTACTTTCCCCCCCAGCCATTGAAATGGACTACAGTATTTCTTGGCCCTATTTAGTGAAAAAACTTTCCATTGCTTTTTATGAATCTTGCCTTTATTCATTTGTATTGAATGTCAACTTTGTTTACAATAAACCATCTGGTTTAACTTATTTAGAAATTTGTAACCTTACAGCTACAAGAAATTTTCTAGGAAAGTTTGACAAGCTACGTTACAAACTCGTAAAAATTAATTTACTGCTGATATAATTTGATCAACTAGATTTTTTATTTAAGATAAAAATGGACATTAACACTCACATCGATGAAGATAAGATTACTACGAAGTCACTACAATAAGCACTTCTGAGGTAGATATTTCCATTAATTAAAGCTGCAGTTGTTTTAAAGAACTTTCAAGGCTTGTGATGACAGTTGGCGTTTTTCATGATTAAGTTAAAAAGAAAGAAAACTCAGAAAGCGAAGAGTGACGTTAAAGCTTAAAATGAACTGAAATTACTGTAAATGTGAGGAGGGATTCATCTCCCTAGTTTTCAAGATAAAATTTAATTTGAAAAGAAAACAAAACACATTCTCAAATGTGCTCTATTTAGAAACGGAATTTTTTTTTTGTTCAAATATACTTGTTTCCCCCCGTCCCCTCCCATTCCCCTAAAAGTTAATACAGAACTATGCAATATTCTATATAAATGGATGGAAATCTCAAGTGAGTCAAGCCTAAGCAACTACTGTTTTGTTTGGACTGCAAATACATGTTTGTGAACGATTGCAACACTAGGTAGCAAAATGGATGCTTCTTCTTCTTCTTGGGCAGAAAGCATTTGGAATCCTTCCTTCGTTGTCCTTGTGGCTTTGAAGTTGGCTGACGCTCCGTGCACAGCTTTTCGATAACAATTTTAAGCTGATTGCCTATCTCAAAATTTTAGATCGATATCATTTTGGAAGTTTGATCCAATTCGAGTTTGACAGTTTTGGCAGATTGGCCCTTCCGTTGTTTTCAACACTAAATGGTAAATATCGACGCTACTGTGGCGTGGTCTTTTCGTTACTTATAAACAGCGCTAGAAAATTATATTTTCGTTCGAAGTCTCCTTAAATTAGTTCAACAGCTTCCTTCCAGGAAAAAAACTAATTAATATGCCTCCATGACCATGCTTGTGGGGGAAAATGAAATATTCCTCTTTTTAAACAATTTTCCTGAACCTCTCTTAAACAATTTTCAGACATTTTACATATTTTATTGTCTTACTGATATATTTTCCGTCAAATTACACCCTTTCTGAGATGTTTCACTTTTCTTAAATTCTGCAAACTGAACAAAAAATTTTCATATTTGCAACCAGACTAAACATTAAATCTCTTTTATGTGTACATTGGTTCATTTTAAGGGTTTCTATTACTATCAACAAGGGTTCATCACAATTATCGGTTTGACAAAAAGAATGTACATTACTTTAAAAACGATCTAGAACAACTAAAAGTATAGTAGGTATGGTGGGATACTTCTTTTCAGAACCGTTAGGTTCTGCCCTCATCAGAAAATTGAGGTTCTGATTTCATCAGAAATTTGAGGTTCTGATCTCATCAGAAATTCGAGGTTCTGATCTCATCAGAAATTTGAGGTTCTGATCTCATCAGAAATTTGAGTCTTCCGAATTTTTTTTGTGGTGCTAGCAGTTTTCTCATATTTTTATTCTTTTTTTTTATATTTTCGTTGCATTTTAATTATAATTATTTGAAAAAAAACTACGTTTTCTAAAGAGTTAAAGAGGCTGAGTTACAAGGTCGAACCTTAAAACGTACAGGGATTAGGAGGCATAGTTGGGGGGCTACCGCCCCCCAAACCCCCCGCTTTCGCAGCCTTTAAATATAAAAAAAAATTTCTTTAAACTGAAAGTAAGGAGCGACATTAAAACTTAAAACGAACAGAAATTATTCCGTATATGAAAGAGGCTGTGCCCTCCTCAACGCCTCGCTCTTTACGCTAAAGTTTGACTTTCTCACAACTCTTTTTTTTAAACAATAAAAACTTTAGCGTAAAGAGCGAGGGGTTGAGGAAAGTTTAAATTCAATTTTTAAAGTTTAAATTCAGTATATAAAAAAGTTGCTCGAATGGTGAATCGAACCCGGGTTTTCCGCCTGATAGTCTGGACTATCAACCGCTGGACTATACAAACACAATAGTAATTGTTGTTTAGCAAATGGAAGCTATTTTTGACGCTAGCAAATTCCCAAAAATCTTGATATGTGGTTTTTGGAAAACAGGGAAGGAGTGATCAGATTGAGCTGAAATTTCGAGGATAAGCTCCCAGGCCCCAGGAAAGCTTATCCTCTAAATTTCAGCCCGATCAGACAACGTTAAAGGGGGGCTGTGGTGGGAAAAATTAACATGGGCTAATATAGGAAAACGAGGTTTTTCGTAAATGTAAATTCGGGGGATAATTTTTTCGGTCTGAAAATATCAAAAGGCCCTAACAGGTCGAATTCTGCTTCGAATGAGTCCTCATTCAACCGGATCCGTTGCCAACTGTGGCCTGTAGGCGTGGTTAAGAAAAAAAAGAAATGATGATGATGAATTTTAAGTGGCTATATTTGGTTTTTTGAAAACAGGGAAGGAGTGATCGGATTGAGCTGAAATTTCGAGGATAAGCTCCCGGGCCTTAGGAAAGCTTAACCTCTAAATTTCAGCCCAATCGGACAACGTTAAAGGGGGGCTGTGGTGGGAGGGTCCAAACTTCCGGCCCAGTTTACCCCATGAAGATAAAGTCGGAGGAGGATGAAATTTTGCAAGTTTCTTAGTTTGAGCTTGGGCTACAAAATGCGATTACCGCCGTCTCTCTGCGACCTCTAGGACCTGAAATCGCTTAACATTGTGGTGGGTCGCCTCTTTATAGAGGCACAAGTGTGCCTCCTTGAAAATAGAAAGGAAGTGTGGTTTGAGAAATTACTTACAATGAGAAGACTTATTTCTCTCTTGTTTTTAATGAAAATTTTAGACTAATATAGAATACAAACTGTAAAGTAGAATGACAAAGGTGTATGACCGTTTTTTTACAGTTGAAAAATGCTTAGAAAAGAGTAGGGGGGATACGTCTTAGAAACAACATGATGACACCATAAGATTCATCTACTGATTCAAATTGACGCTTCCACAAACATGGACCCTCAATTCTTAATGTACCATTATAAAGTTAAAAACTTCGAACAAAGACAGTTTGTGATTGTGTCAACCTTTTCGAAAACCTTTTATTTAAAGTTTTCTACCTCCAACTGCTTTAATTTTTCGATATTACCGCTTGAATAAAGGCACTTTAGTGTTTGTAGTGTGTGAGCCATTTAATATTACACAATTTTAAAAAAAGACACATGGACGCTTATAATAAATGCAAAACAACGTTTATCAAAAGAAGTCTTTTAAGCCGTGTTTGAGGAAGCTATCATCAAACGTCACGGTCAAAGGAGCTATCAGTTGTCAAAACGTGCACAATTTGGTCCAGGCGCCATCTTGCATGCAGACTAGCTAATATATACATAGCCTCTTTACGCAATAATAGTATAATAATTTATTTGAGCAAAGATCCGCAATAACTTGAAAAGACGAACTAAAAAAAACAATCGACAGCACTTCGATCAAATGCATAAAGGTGTAAATTCAATCCAAAATGGAACTACAGAAAAAGAGCCTTATGGTTCAATCCTAGTCTCATAAATTTCCCCACTTCAGAATATCCCCAAAATCCTTCCTCATGATTTTCACCCAATCTTGTCAACAAAACTTACCCCAAAAATCTAGCAATTCCTTATATTCCACTCCAAAATCGAAAAGTTTTCACCAAATACCCACGTCCATTGAGCAAAAGTAAGGATCATTTTGCTGCCTAGCCTGATCCATATACTTCCTTCTTTTCATAAATGGGAACTAGTCCCCTCTCAATCTTAGAAAACAACTTAACTTGCCCCTACTCATTACTTAAATAAATTCCTTAACCCCTGGCCAACCCTTTTACCCGTGCACACAACTCTAGTGACCGGATCCTTGACACCTTCTCGTGCCGCACTTGATCTCCTTACTTTGTAACCTCTTCTTCACTCTTGTCACTATCAAGCGGAGATCCACGTTCATACCCATACCTTCTTTTCGTAGCTCTCTCGAAACAAATTCGTCTAGTATTCTCTCGATTCCACGGCATTTAAATACGCTCCTTTGCAACACAGAACCTTGACGTCTTCAGAAGCTTTTCTCAAAGCCTAATCATATTTACCAGTCTTCAACTAAGCGACCTCAGACCTAACTCACCATGAATTACCAAATTACTGACAAATCTAATTACCCCGACAACCCTTTCCAAATACTGTACCTGAACATTTTCCAGCTTAGTATTTCCATGTCACCAAATTTCACAGCCATAATGCATAGCCTAACTAAAATAGCAAGAAATCCTAATTTATGCACACTTACCTCTTTAATCTTAGCTAACTGGTTCGCCTCTGTCTTCCAAATACCAAAACACATTGAAGTGGAATTTCAGAAGCTGTAAAACTATAAGTGAGAACTTACTGTCACCTGTGTCCTCAAAACCTGTTTCCACTAGCAAAAAGGCAAAACGGCATCTATTGTAAAATAATGGCATCCTGACCCAAACAAAAAATGTCATACTCGACATGATCTACAAGGATAACTGCAGTCTGAATGCTGCTTATACCTATGAAACAAATACTTGTATATAAAAAAAAATAAAAAAAGAAGAATTTATTTATTAGCTATGGGAGGCTTAGTCGACAGAGATCTTCAAGAGATTTTCCTCATCTTCACTCTCCTCTTCCGATGTCTCTTCTTCTTCTTCTTCTATAAAATAAAAGAAATTTAGAGAGATTTGTTCAGCCGAAATGTAAAAAACAATAAACAAAACATTAGACTATAAATTTGATATATTAACAGAAAAATAGACATATCTATTGGGAGACAAACTTAAAAAAACAATCAAAATTGTTTTGACGAACAGTCGCTTTAGCTAATGAACAGAGAAAAATAATCCAAGTATACAGCCCACAAAAACTTTTACTTTTCAATTGAGAAAAAGTGCTAAAAATATTCGATTCGATTTATTTATGACTCGATGTAAACAAAATGAAAATGGGGTATAGCATAAAAACGGAAAAGAAAATGAAAACAAAAGAAGAGTGAAAAATACAACAAAAGCAAGTTAAATATTAACAAAGAAGAAGGGAGGGGGGATCATTTACTTCTTCTAAATGAAACACCATGGGTGTCTATTGATTCGATTATTGTAAGTTTTAATGCATCTGCTGATGACAGCAGCAGGGTCTATGGTGCCGTATTTCCATTTTTCCAAGTTTTTAATCCAGATGATGGAGATTTAGCCAGTCTCTCCTTTTTTCATACAGCTATAGTACCATGCGCTGACAGATGCTTACCAAGGCTTCTAAACATTTTTCGGGACATTTAACTTAGAATGCTTTCTGAAGATGTGCCACATTTTAAAATTACTATTCCTTTTTATTCTCTGCAAATGATTTTATATATTCTTTTCATTTTTGAAGAGACTGAATTTTTTGTTTATGTGACGTCACTTTTTTCTCCGTTATCCTGCATTTTCTAGGGTTGGCAGGTGTAACTTATCCGACAACTAATCCAGATCATTTCAAGTAGTAATTCTACTAACCTTTGATGCCATTTACATCTAGTGAAACGCTAAAGATCAGGTTGTACGGAAAAGTAATCTTGGAATGCTCGAATGCACTATAACTGTCTTTACCCTCCCCCTCCCCCCTGCTTAAAATAATAATCATTATTTAAAGCATTAACATGAATTATTATTTATTAGCATTATTTTACATATTCATCATACATGAATTATCATTACTAAATAAATCTGAGCACCTCCTATACACTACCCCACTTCTTATACAGTATTTGTCACTATTATTCCAGGCTTGTATTTCTTGGCAATTCCAACTGCTCTTTCGGACGGTCTTGTTGTCTTAAACCTGTGTTTTAAAGAAGGGCAAAAATCTAAAGGTTTGTGAATCGTACAGACCAATTACTATTTGCTCCACAATTGGTAAGCTTTTTGAAAAGTCGATCTTCTAAGAAATAAACACAAAGTGCGAGCATGGGGACAACCAGTTTGGACTTCGCGAAGGCTTGGGTGTGCAATCGAAATTTCAAAGGCGTTTGATTCCATTATCCATTCACATGTTATTTTTTCTCTATTGAGAAATGGAATAAACCCTTTTCTCTGCCGTCTATTATGTAATTGGTATGATAATGTGTCCATACGGGTTCGGCTAGGTAGCCAGCTGAGCAAATCCATCATTGTTCAGAAAGGTGTGAAACAAGGCTCTGTGCTTAGTCCAGCTCTTTTCAATAATGCCATCAGAACCGTTACTAAAAATGTTCCTCCGTCTCCAATTGAGCCCCATATTGATGTCAGCCATATCTGTTACGCAGACGATATCCTTCTATTATCGGATGATCTCCAGGTTCTCCAAAATATAGTTCATACAGTTTGCTCTGGTCTCAATGAGATTGGGCTAAATGAATTGAAGATATTTGCTCAAATGGTAACATGAAATAAATATTGGAACCTAAATATTAGCCTGATCAACGAGAAGGAATGTCACAGACTTTTACTTCAAGATATTTTCACTTCAGCAACAGAAATATATCATGGTTCCTATGTACAGTATTTGATTTGGCATTTTAAAGTTGATTTCGATGCTTGATGTTTTCCTTATATCTTTGTGTTGACCAAGCTAATTTGGATTTCTGTCCAATTTTCTTTCTGTAATTTCGTCACCCTTTTTTTTGCCCTCTTTGCTAGTTGTGATTTGCTTGTTTGTGATCTATCTTTGCATTTCCTTCTGTACTTCGTTTTGACCTCAAATTTTTGACTATATAATCTATCTTTCCACATTATATCTGAAAACAAGGCACCAATTAAGGGGCAAATACTGTGAACAAGTTAGAAAAATGAGCACAAGAGTATTTCCCTTCAGCACTGAACCAGTACTCTTGGGATGAAATACTTATCAGAGCTCCAAGATTTATTTAGAAGCAGAACATACAATTAGAAGAAAAGGAGAGAAGAAAAAAGCCAAAGAAGAAGACAGTGAAAAAAATTGAGCTCAGAATTTCAAACGATTTAAAAATTACATATTTTTTATTGTAGTTTAGACGATTTTTTGGGGAGTTCTAACTTCTATTTTCTAAGGGAGCAGAACTCCACGGAACATCGGTAACCAGCCTCTTTCTACCTCTATTCGGTCTCCAAGCGACTCGAATATCTTTAGTAGTTATTCTTGCTCCAAAGCAGCAGCTCATTTGACTGCTTATGGAAGATAGAAAGAACAGTTTTTACAAGGAAAAAACGTATTCCAGTATCCTGGACAATTCAGATAAAACAATTTGAATCTCCTTGACGGTCGATTGGTTCACTGGAGAAACACTGGATACCCCTTCAACAAAGAGTTGAACTACAAGCAGTCTATACGTTACCGAGAATGTCCAAAATTGGTGAATGTCGTCCGAAATACCCTTTTTTCTCGTTAGATTTGGTCATCGTTGCCTGTCAACTTCTTCAGTTTTATGCAAGGTTTGATGGTGACAGGTTAGGTTAAGTTAGGTTTTCAACTCATTTCTGAGATTTATAACCTAATTCGACATAACCCAACCTAACTTTAACTTTTACCATCAAGGCTTGCATAAGACTGAAAAAGCTGATGGCCAAGCTAACTGAATCGAAGCAGAGAAAAAGGAATTTCGAACAGTCATCAATAAATGTCGACATTAACCAGATTTCGGACATTCACAGCAACATATACAAATCGAAGATATCTCTGCGGATTCAAATCCATAGATTAGCTTAACCAAAATATGAGATCACCAAAATTCAAAAGACCTACCATAACCCATTCTTCTGACTTGTAAATCCATTTTGACTTTTTTCGTTTGCTCTGCCTGGTCAGATACTGATTCCCTAGTTTGAGATGATCCCCCAGGGGTGTTGGTGAAAAGCCGCTGCTGCGCTTGCAGCTGTTCATTCCACACCTACAAAAAAGGAAACATAGAAATTGCATTCCTTCACATCACTGTACCAGAATCCATTGGGGGTATCTTAACATTTTATGTGAAATGTGTTTGGCTGCTAGAAATCCTGTAATGCAGGAAGACAGTACTGAAAAGTAGGTTTAAAAGAGTGATATTAGGACAAGCAATCTGAGGAACAGAATGCTTAAGGCTATCCTTGATATTCTATAGGAAGGCTCTGCACAGTTTTGCCAAGAAAAAGACTTGGAAACTAAATATTAGCCGGAATAACTAAAAGGAATACTAATAGACCTTTACTTCGAAATAATTTCACTTCAGCAACAAAAAGACATCATGGTTCCTATGTGCAGTATTTTATTTGGCATTTCAAAAGTTGATTTCATTGCTTGACGTTTTCCACATATCTTATTGTGTTGACCTCGCTACTTTGGATTGTTGTTGTCATATCTTTTTTTAGACTCTTGAATTGCGTAATTCATTTTTTCTCAATATTGACGTACTTATGTTAGCTTACAATATGTACAATATGTTAGCTTAAAGTCATTATAGTGAATAAACATATTCTATCCAAATAGTCAGGTGCAATTTTCAAACGCGTAAAAGTTTATCTCAAATAATTTCTTTGTATCTAAACTCGTATTTATGCAGTTGTTGGCTTGTAGAGAAAAGCACCAAACAATTGCTTTGTGCTCCTCCCCAGAAATTTACAGTACAGCCAGATTCAAACGCTTGAAAAAGCCTCTACAGGCTAAATTAAGGCCCGAGAACGCAATTTCAAATTAAGGAGCCTCACATTTACTCTTCATTATATTCTCAATAAAAATCTATTGGCAATTCTTCTTCTTTTTTTCAGATATTTTTGAAAGATCATCAACTTGATCTCTCAAACTTGTAGAAATCGATCAGACACTTTTACATGGATTAGAAACTTTAGACACTTTTAGAAATGAATCAATAGGTCAAATTAGGCTCTAGAAAAGTGTTTTAAACTTATATCATTGCTCGTTCCTAACTTTTAAAGCTTGAAAGAGCACAATAACTTATATAATTTATATAGAGCTGCGCACGAAGCTTAATTTATTTTATTTGATTTAATTTTTGAATGAAGTGTTAATTTGTGAAGTGTTAATTTTGATTGAAGGCCTTTGCGTATTTGTTGTTATATAGTTTAAAATAATTTTATGGCTTGTTGATTAGCGGTTATTATTTTTATTTATTTCTTTTTTACTCTTCGTATTCGGAGGAAATAAAAAGTTTGAAACCTAATTATAGAAAGTCAGATTTGGCGTACAGCTGGCTCGGGCCCTGGGAACCCCATTCCAAACACCTTCAAAGAAAATCTAACTCTAAGCCAAGTTTTTTTCCCTTGAAAATTAAGACTTAATAGTCTATTGTGAACCTTATCTCTGTTTCAAGAAAGGCATTTTTTTAAATGGTATTTTTCAAGGAACCTGGAAGACGTTTTCCAGGCCCATATTAAAGATACGAGGCCATTTACATCAGGTTAGGTTAAATTTATAACCTAACCTAGCCTGCCACTATCAAACATATCAAACAGCTGACTGGTCAACAAACATATATTTGCTTGGTGTATGTCCGAAATATTTCTTAAATATCCTTATTTCAGACTTTCACTGGTGAGTGTCAACATTCACCAGATTTTTTTCTTCGGGAATTATTGATTCTCGTTAAAAGTAGCAACCTCTAAATGAGTCAGCTTTGTTTGCTACTCTTTCCTCGGCAAAATGGAGGGCTCCCAAGGGAATATATAGAACGTCGAAGGGTCCCACTACTTGTAATAAGCAGTTGCCTTGTTTACGGCATCTTTGTAAGTTTGTACTGTTTTGTGCCACATTTTGTTAGCATCGAAGATTGTGATGGCGTTATTTGTGAAACGTAATATTTCTACCTTCTTCACTTTCATTTTTGACTCGTCCTGAATTTTGCTGTCCCTTGTCTTCTAAAAGCAAAATTTTTTTCACTCCATTTTTGATACGTTCTTATGCTTGCTTTCTCGCTATTACTTGTAATTCTCACTGCCGCGTATCTTCCCATAACCTTTACCTTAGCAGCTTGGATTAGTCTCATCACGTTTGATGGTCTAGGTTGTTCATTTGTCCTCTAGTATGAAACTACTTAATAAGCCTTTTGTAAATAGAATAATTACACTTGGTATACTGAGCTATGTTCTTTTTATAATGTGGCAGCCGTCACAAATATCTGAGGGGGGGGTGGAAATGAATTAATTTATTATCTTGAAATGTAACCATAAATATTACGTAAATCACTATGATTTTTCTTGTCAATCATCTGTTTCTTGTGTAATTTTGCCTACATCATAGACACTGAAAATAATACAACCACTACTGAGGAATAGATGACATATGTATGCTTTTCGAATGTACTCAGATAATTTCGGAGACCACGCTGCCTTTCCATGACGATAAATACAAGTTCGAATAGGGATAAAATCTTTTTAATAGACAGTGATGACGATAACAGTGATAGAAATTCATAAAAATACCAGATATTTCGGTCACTGCATATGTGACCCACAGTATATCAATATTGACAGTATGATCGTCCTCTATCTCACCCATTATAAAAACCCGGACCGAGGTGCGAGTGCTCCGGAGAACGTAAAAACATAAGCGACATTAGATATTTTCACGGGTAGACAAGTCAGATTTCTCCTGAACGCGAAACTTGGCTTCAACGTTGGAACACTAAATTTTAAAGAATCTAATTTTAAATTAATTTATTTCAATACATATGTGAAAATCGGTAATTAGTAGTGCAATTTTACTATTTGATGTTTTTAGGAATTACAAGTAGGTTTCGAAGTCTCGAGTTGGTTTCAAAGGCATTTTGAGGAAGTTTCTGCCAAAATACGTGTTCCAGGGTAATTGGACCTCTGATTGTAGATCAAATGAGAGGAGCTGTTTGTACGCGCTAATGAAAGAGTATGTGAGAGGAGCTGTTTGTTCGCATCGAGAATGAAGAGCCAGAAATCATCTGCAGTAAACTTACTGCTAATTATCTTTATACAGTGATGTGACCAACATATCTGGTATTTTTGTGAATTTCCATCACTGTTATCATCATCACTGTCTATTAAAAGGATTTTATCCCCATTTGAACTTTTATTTATTGAATGTACTAATAAATATGACGTCACTGACATGAATCTTTTTTTTCAAAATTAAGGCTCCAAATTTTCTCAAACTTCTGACCTATATAGATCGCTTTTTTTAGGCCAGAAAATCCCAAAATGCCAATTTTCCCAAAAAAAAATAATATGCAACCGTTTTTGAACTAGAAGAATTCTAGTTACTCTTCAAGAAGGGGGATGCCCTAATATGTGGCAATTGGAGAGGTATCAATATAATGTCAGTTCCTAGTAAACTATTAGCCATACTGCATCGCCTAAGAGCAGCCCTTGATTCGCACCTCAGAGAAGAGCAGCATGGATCTCCGCCTGGTAGTCCCTTTGACCGCAATTTGAGTACGTCATTGCCGCAGCTCCGTTCTGAGACGTCTGGCGAGATTTGTACATGCCCTATGTGCAACACCTGGCCCTGGAGGAACTAAGGTCTAAAGTTTGAGAAAAAAATAAATAAATAAATAAATATTTCGAGAAATAACCCCCCTCCTAAATTTTTGTGAATTAGCAGCACTGCATGCCATGATGTTTTTTTCATTAGTGGTATAACTGGGAAGATCACTGAAAAGGACAGTGATCCCTCTTAAGGGTAGCGTTTTGGGCATAAATTCTTTTTGACAAACCTTAACATAAAATGAGCATATCAACATTGGTAAAATAACGATAAAATAAAAGTTCAAAATAGGGATAAAATCCTTTTTAATAGACAGTGTATAGAAAATTCACAAAAAATACCAGATATTTCGTACACTGTCTATTAAAAAGAATTTTATCCCTATTTTGAACTTTTATTTTATCGTCATGGAAAGGCAGTGTGGTCTCCGAAATTATAATATAAAATAGCAAATATGAAAATGAAAAAAAAAAATAAGATTCCTAATTTCTATCACAAATGGCTTTTTTATACACAAAAAAGGAGTTCCTGTGATAGTTGCTTACTCTCTTTTATAACTGGCTTATTAATATAACAACTCCTACAATTTGCTTATTAATAGCTAATCAGGAACATACAAAGGCAAACAAGAAATTCAGTCCTTTGTCCCCAGAATATCAAGACTTCTGCATTATCTCATACAATATCTTATATTTTCAATGTGATTAATGTATTTTCTCCCTACTAAATGTTTGCTACCCTTCAAGATAATATGTTTCGTACCAAGTTATAGCTATGAAAATTTTTACACATATCAAAACAAATCTATGGTGTGGCCAAGAATCATCAGGTATATGGCAGGGGTGATTTACCCTGGGCGTAGAAATGTTATGGGCGCAAAATTTCAAACAAATAATCTATTGGTTAAAGTCATTAAGTGATTTTTTAATTTTGTTTTTATTAAAATCAAGTAGAGGGTGCAGTTAATAAATGAGAAGTAATTACTAAATTATTAATTAACTAGTAAAATAATAATAAATTAGAAAATAATGAAATAATAATGATGATAATGAAATTAAGATAATAATGATTAAAAACTAAATTATTAATTTATTAATGAAATCAAAAATAAAAAAAAACTGGATCAAGTATATCTGCTGATGATGTATATCATATACATGATACTTTTAGTATAACTGCTGATGAAGGTCACTGTATATGTGATCAAAATATCAAGTACTTTTTTATTGTATTGTTTTCACTGTCTAATAAAAGGGTTTATCCCTATTTGAACTGTCATCATGGAAAGGTAGTACGGTCTTCGAAAAAAAAAAATACCTACCTTCAATGCAAGTTTCTGCCTTTCTAACATTGCAATCATTCCTCTGATTCTTTTTTCCTCTTCAACAAGGATGTCCAAGGGCTTTAACTTTCTAAGTCGTCTTCTCTTTCGCCTGACACGTTTGGGCTGTTGAATTTCTTCATCAACTATGATCTGTTGTCTTTTTTCTTTACTTGGTTTGAGTGGCTCTTGAGCTTGATTATCACCTACGTCTTTACCTAAACCCATGAGAAAAAAACTTAAATGCGTGCTGAACAAATAAATTACTAAATATTTCTTATAATTAGGAGGACAGTTTACATAAAGTGTTATGCTACACACAACACAAAAAAAACAGATGCAAACAAGCACAATGAACGCAACAAATGCACTTTTAGCAGACAATGGCGAAACGAACGAATGAACACAGCAAATGCGCTTTTATTAGACAATGACAAAAAGAACAAACGAAACACAACAAATGCACTTTAAATAGACAATGGCACAAAACACAGAATTCCTTTTTCGTTTAATTACTTTTGCGAATATAAACTACTCATTGAAGCATCAAACCCCATGAGACCAACAAAGCTACGCACACTCCTCCTCCACCAACAACTCTTCTTCAAAACTTCATTCTTTACTCTCTCTTGTTAGGCTTAATTTACCTTGATAATTAAATTTATGACATCTTAGTGTTCTCTCAAATTCTTCTGGGTACAATAATTGCTTTGAAATTATTGAGAAAAATGCACTAAAGTAACCAAAAATTTTGACAAATCTGTTCATATGGGAGAACAGCCTTCATTAGTTTCAATATTTTAATGAGAAAACCATAAACTTTACATTTGTATCAGAATGGCAGCAAGTAAAAAATGGTCAGCACTTATAGTACCATAGCTTATTAACCATGATGAAACCAAAATAAATTTTTACAAAGTTTGCTTCTTATTTCCAAATTGATATTTGGAGAAGAGATCCAAGGAAAGATTAAAGATGATGAACATTCTTCCTACAGGCCAGAAGAACAAAAGAAATAGAAAATACAATTTTGCTCAAGTCATTTGATCTTCTATCTCTTTCATTATAATGTGAAGTTTTCTAAGGCATATGCAAACGTTGTTAAGTAGCAATATGACTGATAATTGTTAATTTCCTGAATATGAATGTTGAATTTGAGTTCCCTTGCAAATTCCCCAACAAAAATGAGCTAGGTATAAATATCTGGAGTTGTGGAATGGTTTTGGACCTCCTCTCTCCTGTGAGCTCCTTCTTCTGTCCGTGTTCTCTGAATAGAAACCCTACCTGTCAAATCTTGTAGTGTCATGGTTAAACTACCAAAAGTTTGCATAATTACAACCACAACTGTCAACAGTGATGCAGAATGATCTTCAGGAATGGTGCCATTTGAGGATTTTTTTTAGCTAAACAGCCTCATTCTTGCTATTTTGTTAATTACAAAATGCATCCCCATCCTAGAACAATATCTGCAGGCATTAGTATAAAATCGGTTGGAGATAATAGTCCTAAGAATAATTGACAGGACAAAGACACAGGTCGATATGAGAACCTTCGTTAGTACAGAAAATCATGTTATGACCAAAATGGGCCCAGACTTACAGAATGCCTCTATTTAACTTGAGGTCCCTAGGTACTATTTCATGTCTGGTTGTAAGCCAGCTTAAGCGCTTTGTGTAAACTTGAAAAGAAGTCATTAGTCATTTATCTGCACTGATGGGACCCATTGCTTTCCTTGGGGTTATAAAAACTTTAATGATTAAAATTATATAAGAATTGCAGCAAGAAAATTCATGAAGTATCTTACTCTCCATTGGAATGCACCTGTTATTGCTATCTTGTGAGGGCCATGTCCAGCTGTAAACTTCTCTTTAAGCTTGTCTCTAAATCTCTAACAAAGCCCTCTTAATACATTTGTTTAATATTCTTGATGATAAATGGCATACTCATTTTGAATCTGAGTTTTCATCTCCAGATTCCTATCGTCAAGACCTGTAAGACACTGTATGCTGATCATTGGATACCTTCTTAGCTTGTTCAACAAAATGCATTGTACCATGTCAACTAAAGCAATCAATCCAAAACTTAGCACAGAAGTCATCCAGTAGCAGTGATTGCATGAAAGCCATGTACACAAAGAATAATTATTGTCTCAGGATTCATGATCTCACACTTTTGATGCAGATGAAGAAGAAGATTATATTCTTGCAGTTGGAAGAAGAAGGCAATATTCTTGCATTCCAATGTGCCTTCAACATTCCTTGTTGGGACCTTACTCCAATTTCTAAAAGGTGAACCTCCATGTACCTTTTTTGGGACCCATCCCAATTGCAACCTCTTTCTATAATAGTAATAATAATAATTTTATTTTTGCCCGCTCATACAAAAAAGAGAAAAAGCGGCGGAGTAATACAAAAGAAGAAAAAGGAAAAAAAAGAACACTCAATATCAAAGAACAAAATTATGTAGTAACTTCTTCATTCGCACTCGTAGATCAGATGTTGAGGCAAAAACTTGAACAATGTTTCAAACACCTTTTTTTCTGCACTTGTTTCCGTAGACGGCGCAACGACAATTTGGTCAGCAGGCCTGCTGATTTAACATCAGCAGGCCGTCAGCATACGATAGCAGGCTGAGGTCGCATATATTGATGCTGAATCTTCCAGTAACGTTTTTTGTTATTCCGGATGTCAGTGTGTTAAACAGGATAGGGCTTAACACAAATCCTTGTCAAAGACCTCGAACAAGTCTAATCGGTCTACTCAGGTGATCCCCTGTCAGTCTAACTTTCAAAGAACTGTCTGAGTACCAGAAAAATAAAAGTACCACGACATGAGCATTCACACCATACTCGAGTAATTTCAGGAACACCTGAGACTGCACAACTGAATCGAATGCAGCTGAGATGTCTACGCTTCACATAAAGAGTGAGGATCCTGTTCTGTGGTATGTGTCAATAGCTTTCATTAAAAGCCAAGGTACAAACGCGCACTACGGTTTCGGCGGAATCCGAACTGACAATAATCCAACCTACACTTCCCCGAAATTTCTGGAAGAAGAAGTAGCTCAAGGACTTTACTGTGAGAACACTTGAAACGGTTATTGGTCTATATCCTGTGCACTGACTTTGGCTTTTTCCGTTTTTGGGGATATTTGGCATAATACCAGCACAAAATTAGCTGGGGACCATACCGCAATCGGCACACATCTGGAACAGAAGAGTGATATGCTCAAACAAGAGGTTACTGCCATTCCTTGGGTAATCCAGACAAATACCATCGAGACGAGGTGCCTTTCCACGTTTTAACTTACACACTTTTTTAACTACAGCCGATATATATATATATATATATATATATATATATATCACAAAGGTATTTCGTACTTTTAATAAGGTTTTGAGTTTCTCGTTTAGGCATTTATCACAATCCCGTTCAACCTTCAGGTCTTTGGTACCAAACACTGTAGAGTAATGCCTTAACCACTCCTCTACCGGAATGTCATATGAGCAGGTTTTTCCACTGGACTGGGATCTCTTGTAGAACTACCACGTCACTTTTGGGTTTATTGAGGCTTGCTCTGAAACCTTATCAGCTTCTTTGCTTTTCAGTTTTTCCGTTAGATTTAGGTAGTCCTTTGTGCTCCAAAATAGTTGGAAGATCCCTCCAGATCTGGGCCTATTGGATTCTTTCCAGATATTGTACCACAACTTAGTACGGTTTTTTGCTAGTTTGACCAGGGGACACTTGTCCCAACCTGGTTTTTGAGGACCAAAACGGACCTTACGACAGGGGGCGGCTAACTTTTCTGCGGTTTTTGTGGCATGACAAATTTCCGCATAATAGATGTTTAAAGCGACCGAATCTTGGACACCGTGCACAAGTAGCTGGTAGGGCACTTTAACTTTGTTCAGGATTTCGTCACAAGTGTGTTGATACAGCACCGTGTCAATTTTTTCCCACTCATTTTTCATAAAGTGTTTTTTGGTTGCCCGGTTGGCAGTAGATTGAAAAGGGACACTGAAAGATAGACCTAAATGGTCGCTTCAGGTATGCTCGGAGTCAACGCTTATATTTTTCATGAGTGGAAAGTTTGTTATCACATGGTCAATATTACTCGTAGAGCCACTATTGTGTATATATGTAAACTGCTGATCTTTTTCACAAAAGGATATCCCATTCGGGAGTGCTGATACAAGGATGTCTTTTAGTTTACCAGGTGAGGAGGGGTTGCACTGGAAGTCTCTACAAATCAGAAAGCGCCTGTTGCCGATTTTACACAATAGTCTGCTTAAACGGCTGCACGCGTCGGCAAAGCGTTTCTCAGAACGATCGTTATTCAGATTTGTTGGAAGATATACATTGATGAGGAAAAAGCTAGTTGGCCCTAAAAATTCCACATAAATGAAGAAGTCACACGATTCGTACAGCCTACAGGGGATCTGGTCGTCGACTATAACAGCAGTGCAGCCACTAGGTGTTCCACGCGTAAATTTTTGTTTGGCTTCATGTATGAAAACCGATTTGCGCGGAAAGGACTGGAACAGAGCAAAATTGTCCTTGGTAAGTAGGTGCTCTTGTACACAAATTACATTATAACTGTAGCAAATTCCGCTCAGGTAGCCTATTTTCACAGCGTTGTGTCCGTATATATTTCGGCAAAAGACCTTTAAATTATTCCTTTTCGGGGTTGAGACCCTTTGTTCATGGCTTTTATAACGCCTGGGCAGATTAGGCTACAGCTTGGGTGATCGTTCATCCCGTCTGGACAGAGGGCACACTTGACACTGTTTGATTGACATGGTGTTTCTCTGGTCGATTCATGGAGTCCTGCACAGCGGGGGCAGCAGGGTTGATTGCTGCAGTCTCGTGCCAGATGTTCGAAAGACTGGCACCTGAAATGCCTTTTCAGGATTTGTTTGAACGTCGTTAATTTGAGTGTACTCGACATAGATAACATGCCGGATAGCCCTATTCTGTGATAATGCATTTGCAAAAACAAGTCGAACCGTCTGTGAAGTGCCATATCTTTTAGCTTCTGTGACATGGCGGTTACTTGCTATTATCACTTCTGGGGTAGTATTTGGCGGGACGCATTTTGCAACAGCCATGAACTTATTCTCTCTGGTATTTAACTTTGATGTCAGGCATCTTAGATAACGACTCGCGTAGGGCTTGGGCAGCAGAGTCCGTTTTGATATAAGCCACTAGGCCAGACTTCGTCTGCTGAATCTTCTGCACATGCTCAGAGGTTATAAACTCTTCAATAAACTGTTTCTGATATGAACAAGACTCAGTCTTTTCCAAAGCTAGACCACTAATGAACACCCGATTGAATGGTTTTATAGTTGCTGAGAGTGGGGGCCATTTGGAAGGCAGGGTAGAGCAGCTTTGCATTGCTTTGCATTGGTCAATCATTATTTCTGGCTTTTTGACAAACTCATTTACGCGGACTGTCATGGATGTGATTACATCCTGTGGGATATGGGGGATTTCAGAGATTTTCCATATCGTGAACCTGATTTTAAACTCATAGTTATTGAGTAGAGTTTTCATCATGCCATACATATCGCTGAACAGCACATCATGGCCAATTTGAGACCTTCTTTCTTTTGACAGATTTTCACTATATGTATTCACAATATTGTTCAGATCATCATGGGCTTCCCGAATTTGTTCATGAATAAAGAACTTGACGCCAGTGCTGATTACTGAATCTTTCGTAATATCCTTATGCCTCAAGCATGTCTCAACAAAGTTTAGTACCGGCGAATATATGTACCAATAAATTGCCGTCTGCGACAAATTACGCAAGTAAATCCGAAATCACAAAAGAACAAAGGAAGTGTAAGGATCACGCAATTTTCGGGTAACTGAATACCGGCGGGTACAATACGGAGATTGCGGGGAATCCCTCCCCTCATCTGCTTTCTCCCAGTAAAATCAGATGCACTTTAATGATATGGCGACAAACATGGTGCTATAGGAAATAGGCAAAACAGATGGTGTGCCAATCTGTATGCGAAAAAAGATGGCGCTGGTGAAAATACCCAGAGAGAAAAACATACACTATGAATTATAGAAGATCTCTCAAATACTACTTAACTAAAAATCTATCTTTAGAGTCTAGAAATCAATATGGAAATAACCTCAAAGTAATCCAGAAGCTTTATCATAGGCAGCGCAATAGTGCTGCCTAAGTAAAGAACAATGTTGCCACAATGTAATATTTTTTTTCTTGGTCTTAGACCAGGGCACTTCATATCGAAGAAGTTGTTTTAGATACTTCGAAAAGGGCTCATTCGATTGGAAATTGGAGTGGCTTGTGCCCTTTTTAATAGCTGAAAGTGATTGGAAGACTAACATCCCTTCCATGCCCACCATTTACCCAAACATATCCAATCAAAATTTTGAGAGAGCCATTTTGTTCAGCTTAGTTGATTTCCAGATAGAAATTATGTTTTTGAGGAGGACAATCCCCCACAGCCCTCAGGGCAAGGGTTGTAAGTTATGCCCTGGGGCCATATAAGGTTTTTATAGAAAGCTTTGTCAGAGAAACTTCAAAAAGGGCTCATTCGATTGGAAATTCAAAGGGCTAGTTTCCTTTTTAATAGCCAAAAGTGATTGGAAGGCAACTAACCCCCCTCTCACGCACACCTATTCCCCAAACACATACAATCAAAATTTTGAGATAGCCATTTTGTTAAACAAAGTTGAAATTTCTGGAAATTAGGTCTTTGAGGATGACAGCCCCCCCCCACAGCCCTTAGAGTAAGGGTTGTAAGTTATGCCCTGGGGGCATTTAAGGTTTTTATAGAAAGCATTGTTGTAGAAACTTCAAAAAGGGCCCATTCGTTTGGAAATTGAAACGGATAGTTGCCTTTTTTAATAGTTGAAAGTGATTGGAAAGCACCTAACCTCCCTCTCGCGCCCACCTTATCCCCAAACACATCCAATCAAAATTTTGAGATAGCCATTTTGTTCAACGTAGTTGAAAGGTCCGGAAATTATATCCTTGAGCAGGACACTCCTCCACAGCCTTCAGAGCAAGGGTTATAAGTTATGCCCAGGGCGCATTTAAGATTTTTGTTGAAAGCTTTTTATAGAAACTTGAAAAAGGGTTCATTCGATTGGAAATTCAAAGGACTAGTGCCCTTTTAACAGTTGAAAGTGATTTGAGGGCAATTAACCCCCCTCTCATGCCCACCTTTTCCCCGAACACATCCAATCAAAATTTTTATATAGCCATTAAGTTTTGAAAATTAGGTCTTTAAGGATGACGACCCCTCCCCCACACACAGCTCTCAGGGCAAGGGTTGTAAGCTATGCCCTGGGCGCATCAGTGGTTTTTATAGAAAATGATGTTGTAGAAACTTCAAAAGGGGCTCATTTGATAAGAAAATTCAAAGGACTAGTAACCTTATTAATAGTCTAAAGTGATTGGAGGGCAACTAGCCCCCCTCTCAGGCCCACTATTACCCCAAATACATCCAATCAAAATTTTGAGATAGCCATTTCGTTCAACAGAGTAAAAAGTTCTGGTAAGTATGTATTTGAAAATGACAAACCCCCCAGAGCCCCCTGGGCAAAGGTTGTAAGTTATGCCCTGGGGGCATATAAGGTTTTAATAGATAGCATTGTCATAGAAACTTCAAAAGGGGCTCATTCAAACACACCCAATCAAAATTTTTAGATAGCCATTTTGTCCAAGGTAGTTGAAAAATCTGGAAATTGTCACTCCCACCACAGCCCTCACGGCAAGGGTTGTAAGTTTTTCCCTGGGGGCATATAAGGTTTTTATAGAATGCCTTGTTGTAGAAACTTCAAAAAGGGCTCATTCAGTTGGAAATTGAAAG
>JAQQPU010001678.1:0-10791 GCA_029168905.1 Artemia sp. Kazakhstan ARC1039 | reverse complement strand
CCCCCCCCCCCCCTCTCACGCCCAACATTTCCGCAAACACATCCAATAAAAATTTTGAGATAGCCATTTTGTTCAAGATAGTTGAAAGTTTTCGAAATTAGGTCTTTGAGGATGACAACCCCCTCACAGCCCTCAGGGCAAGGGTTGTAAGTTATGCCCTCATGGTATATAAGGTTTTTATAGAAAATGTTGACGTTGAAACTCCAAAAAGGCCTTATTCAATTGGACATTGAAAGGGCTAGTGCCCTTTTTAATAGTCAGAAGTGATTGGAAGGCAACTAGCCCCCTTCTCACGCCCACCATTTCCCCAAACACAAACAATCAAAATTTTGAGATAGCAATTTTGCTCAATGTTGTTGAAAGTTCTGGAAATTAGGTTTTTGAGGATGATAACCCCATCAGAGCCCTCAGTGCGAGGGTTGTAAGTTATGCCCTGGGGGCATACAAGGTTCTGATCAGGGATCTGATTTCTACATACTATATCAGGCAATTGATTTTGAGATAACCCAAGGAAAGGAGGTTACATTTATATAATTACATATTTTATTTTCTCGCTTTCTGCGAGTGGCGCGATCAGTATACCGCCTTAAATCATAATATTACATATGGCGCCGTCCTTAGCGCTATAAGTGGCTCTATCGGAGAACTTACTGCGCCATATGTAATATTATGATTTAAGGCGGTATACCGATCGCGCCACTCGCAGAAAGCGAGAAAATAAAATATGTAATTATATAAATGTAACCTCCTTTCCTTGGGTTATCTCAAAATCAATTACCTGATATAGTATGTAGAAATCAGATCCCTGGGAGCGCTACCTTGGAGGCATACGAACTAATTACCTGTTGTGTGACTAGATACAGACATATAAAATAAAATAAACACAAATAGAAAAGCAATAGATTTATTGTAACTTACATTTTAGCTATACAGCAATGCTCACTTCAATTGACGACAAATAGGAGCAGAGATAATATTAATGACTGAATTGCAATGCCTGAGTGCCGAAATAATTCTGATCATAATAATCTTCCAAAAAGCACTTTTACCCCACTATCAAACATAGTTTTTGTCCTGCGCTCTAAGAGCTGACTCACAATTGGCCCAAGTGGCCCAAGGATGTGAACTCCTTGTCCAATAAATTGTTTTAAATATTTCTAATGATTCAAACGATCACACCGCTCTTACAATTTAAACTTCCTGAGAAACGTTGTGTGTAGCATATTTTTTATTGCCAACTATCTTAGCGAAATCCAAAACTGGATAGCACCATTCTTTGTCTGATGCTAAAATGCAATTTTTCTCTTTGCTGATTAAGAACTTTTCTTTTTTTGAAACTAGATTTAAATTTAATTAGAGGAAGTCGGAATTATCTTTAGAAAGAAGGAACTTTATTTTTGTATTTTAAATATATCATATTTTACTCACAGTACACACATTCAAGGATATGTAATCAACCTGAAGGTCTTTCCAGACAAAGATATGCCTCTTATTCCTTGGAGAAAAGCTTACACATGTTTTAAAGACTACCCAGCAAGGTACAGCTTCCTTACCTGATTTCTTTAACAGCCATGTCCTGGGAACTCATGATTAATACCCTGCTTCCCTCAGCTTAACTGAAGAACTTGTTCTGTTTAACTGGGATTGCTTCTACCCACTGGGTAGCATGCTAATAGAACTTGGAAGCTCAGTGGTTTAGCCTGCTGATCATATAATAGGTCTATGTTTGAGGTCCCATCAGGTCTTCTTTGACCATTTTACCTCCTTGACTGGAATAATCTATCTTAACAATCAAATTTCAGCATCTTGTGCCCCCATTGTGACATACAAATTCTACTTTAACTGTCATCTCCCAGCTAGCCCTTAAAACACAGCAATATTGTGTAGGCTATAAGCTGGGAAAAATCTTCCATAAGCTAAAGTAACTAGAGAAAACCTCACAAAATCAGGCTAATCAAAAATGTTTTCATTGTTTTTCTGTTTGCAAGATTGTCTCTCAAGTTATGATAAAATACACAATAAATAAATAGCTGTCACAACTAGGCCCACTTCAAATCCAGTTATTTATAGATATTAATAGTTGACCCAGTAATTTTTTGTCTTTGTAGTGATGGCTATCTTTATTAATGCTCTGTTTTGTTCTTATTAGTATTTACCATGACGGTTGATTAAATACATGTTTACTATAGGCCTACTATAGAAGTGTTCATTTGGTTACCACTTACCACTTCAGTGATGTCTATTGACATTAGTAATACCATCAGGGCTGTCATGTATGGTTGAACCCCCTCCCTCAATGGTTTTAGGAAAACAATAAAACAAATGAGTAGGTAAAATTGTGGCGTACAGTACTACAATTTTTCTGACTCTGCTGAAGAATTTTGTTTGGTTAAATAATAACCATGAAAATACTGGCATGTCATCTACAGAAATCTTGAAATTGGTCAGTAAATGAAGCAATTTTACAAACTTCTGCTGTGATTTTACAGATGGTGCAACAAGTACTTTTACCAACTTGAGTAGTGACTTTACACATTGTATCCAAAACAGTCATTATGCTTATTATTAATTAGAAATAGTTGGTAAATTCCATGCTCCCCCCCCCAAAAAATGGTCAGTAACAACTCTGATTACCATCTCTGTTTGTATTGAGTTGTGCATTTTTTTTTGGTGCTCCATATTTTTCTGTTTATGATGGGTTTTCAAATAATGAATCAGCCAATAAATATGCAAACAGTAGATAGAATATCCCAAAGAAATTGTTTGGTTTGATCAGCAGAATTTCTCCAGAGGTGCTATTAATGTCTGTGTGGGTAAGTTAATTCTAGGTTTTAATTGAACAAACTAAGAAGGTAAGTTTCCCTGCCCCCCCCCCTCAATGAAGTCACATATAACCCTTGGCTATATTCTGCGTGTAGCATAAGGCTAATTTTTCTTTTTTTTGGGGGGGGGGGGGGCAGGGAATAGATAAAAACAGTTTTTATGCTTTATTCTGCAAGCTGTTTTTATACTTTTCATTTGTACCTTGCTTTCAGATAGAATGAAAGCATGGATATTTATAGGTATATTAATGTTGGCTATAGGTTTATCCATTCAGAACTTGGAATACACTGAAGAAGCAAACATAGGCATATATATATAGGCATCTATTGATGGTGCTGCTCGAAAGTGTAAGATCTAGTCATAGTCGGCGACTTTAACTTACCTATGATTGAGTGGACTGAGGGGTACGGCCACACGAGTAACGCGGTTACGCAGTCTTTTCTTGACTGCTTAGAAGCACACTCGCTGTTCCAGGCAGTGACATTCCCGACCAGATATCAAGAGGGACAGAATCCTTCACTCCTTGATCTCGTTTTGGTAAATGATCCTGAGTCACTCATTGATATAGAATCGCAACCCCCATTTGGAAATAGTGATCACATAGCTATAAAATGCCGATTTCAATTGTACCCACAGACATCGAATCTAACCAGACATGTGTATACAAACTACAATCAAATCAGGCGTGAACTCTGTCAGTGCGATTGGTCATTTGTCGAAACGATGGAGGTAGAGGACACGTGGGAGAAAATGAAAAATATGTTGTTAGACACCATCAGTAGAAATACAACTACCACGTGGAGACGAAAACCGAAAACTCTTCCCTTTATGACCAGAGAAATGAAAACTGCAAGGAACAAGAAGAAGAAACTGTCGAAGCTCATAAATCAGGACCCCCACAGAACGGACTACCTGGTAAAGTTCAAAGCCGCAAGGAACAAAGTTCGAGCCCTGTCCAGAGAACTGATAGATAAATACGAGGAGGCCATCACAGCAACCTCAAAAACCAATCCCAAGAAGTTCTGGAAATATGCCTCAGCACATAGGCCTGGTAGACACACGGTTTCGGAGCTGGTTTGTAATGGAGCCCAGTCAAACGACCCCCAAGAAATTGCTGATGCCTTGAACCACCAGTTTACATCAGTCTTCACACCCGCAGACAAAGCCCCCCTGCCAACCCCACCATGCTACAAAATCACCACTCAAATGTCACCAATAAGAGTGGATCAGGCTGAGCTCGAATCTCGGCTTAAAAAGCTTAATCCAAATAAGTCTGTTGGGCCAGATGGCATACATCCACGACTCTTAAAGGAAGCTCATTACCAACTAGCAATGCCCCTCTCAAGACTCTTCCAGAAATCTATTGACACTAAAGTCATACCAATGGACTGGAAAGTAGCCCATATCTCGCCAATACATAAAGGAGGAGACAAGAGCAAAGCTTGCGGTTATTGGCCAATCAGTATTACGTCTGCTGTTGGGAAAATCCTAGAAGGTATTGTCAACACTGCCGTTCTTAGACATTTGATCACAAATAACCTTCTATCAAAACAACAACATGGTTTCCGACCAGGCAGATCAGTCGAAACCAATCTGATTGACTCGTATAATTGCATAACTGAGCTCCTCGACCAAGGTCTCCCAGTGGATATGATCTTGCTAGACTTTGCTAAAGCCTTCGATAAAGTCTGCCATCAAAGGCTTCATTTGAAACTGAAGGCAATTGGAATTCAAGAGGGAGTGGTGGACTGGATCACGTCTTTCCTAAAGGGAAGAAAGCAGCAGGTCAGAGTTTTTGGTGAAGGTGGCAGAGCTTACTACTCCGAAATAGCTGAGGTCTTAAGCGGGGTTCCTCAAGGAACAGTTTTGGGACCTACACTCTTCAATGTATATATTAATGACGCTCCAAGAACCGTTACAAGCAAGCTTAGCCTGTACGCCGACGACTCGAAGCTCATTGGTCCTGTCGGAACTCAGGAAGGTGTGACCTCAATACAGTCAGATCTTGACAGCTTTGGCGAATGGGCCAAGATATGGAGGCTCGAGTTTAATGTCGAAAAGTGCAAGGTTCTCCATTTTGGAAGAAATAACCCACAATGGCAATACTCGATGTCAGCAATTGCTGGTGTGAGACAGCCACTCTCTGAGAGTCCCTCTGAAAGAGATCTGGGGGTTGTTGTAGACGAAGACCTTAATTTCAACTGCCACACCCGAGCTGCAGTAGCAAAGGCGAACCAAACTCTCGGTCTCATCAAACGTACAATGACAAGTAGATCCCCTGCGATAATCACAAAACTTTACAAGAGCCTGGTGAGACCAAGATTAGAATTTGGAATGTGTGTCGCCACGCCAATTAATAAAACAGACCAGATGGCTCTCGAGTCTGTCCAAAGAAGGGCGTCAAAATGTGTAAAGGGGCTCAGAGACAAAGAGTATGAATGCCGACTGCAGAGCCTCAAGCTACCAACTCTGACATACCGTCAGCGAAGAGGTGATATGATAATGACCTACAAACTGCTCAAGTCTGACGACAAGGACCTCTTTCAGCCTGCCCAGTTGTCAAGAACCAGGGGTCATTCAGCGAAGCTTTTTCGGAAGCGTGCTAATACAAGGAAGAGGAACCATTTCTTCTCCAACCGCATCATAAGCCTCTGGAACGATCTGAGCAAAACGACAGTGAGTTCACCATCCATTGACAGTTTCAAAGCCAATCTCGATAAGGAATGGGAAACCAAACTATGGCTCACACAATGGGATGAAGCTGATGTCCCGCGGCCCTATCATCACTAACTGGCGTACACTGGACTCGTCCATATCGCTAGCAAGTGCGATTTAAGGTAATTTAAGGTAATAATCAAAAGATAGAATATCCAGAAGGAAGCAATTGATTTAATAAGCAGAATTACACCAGATGTGCTATTTATATCAGTGTGGGTGTTTTGAATAAAAACTTAGCATTCAAGTATGTAGTAGGAGTAAATAACAAGATAGGCAATTACTCTCAAATGCAATCACTTTTAAACTATTATTGTTCTTTCTAGTGGTTAATGTTTTGGTTACACCAACAATCATGATAAGGTTCCCACCTACTTTTAACAATTAAACCCCTTAAAATTTCAGTCCCCATTCTGCCTTCTCAAACTTCAACAACCAGTTTCCTTCCTTATCATCTACATCTGACTCAAAGAGTTTTGCTATCCTATACTCTTCTCCCTCCTTTGACAAATCATCATTGTGTGTGTGTGTGTAACTCAACCCCCCTTCAATGTCACCCCCACTTCATTCAATGCTCCTTCAAACAGCCTGTGAAAAAATTTGAACCCAGCTAAAGTTTGGACCTGAATGGGAATTGAGTTGCATCAGGGCAGAGTCAAATGAGGATTGAATTGGAGAGAAGTTGAGTTAATGAGGATTCAGTTACATGGGAGCCCAAATCATCAGTTTTCTTACAGGTCTTAACCATCACTTGCATCATTGCAGTCACTACAAAAGAACTGTTTAACATGTTATCACCATAACCCTCTTGTTCCGAGTCAAGTTAACTTTAATCCCAGAATACTATCCACTGTCCTCTTTTCCTTTCATACCCAATCCAAGCTACCAATTCAAAGATTAGAGATTGCTTTACAAGCCCAAGTAGAACTGTGTAGATTATAGACACTTTAGCTACTTGTCAATGGGTACTGAAAAATCTAACTTTCTCTTGGATATACCTTATTTTTTATGGTATACCTTATCCTTCTCTTGGCTAGGATAGATAGCTGATTGTTTTTGTTCAGAATTGACACAGCAAATAGAGTAACATAGCCTGCTTGGTCACTAAAATCTATCTCAGCTTGGGTTTGTTTTGCTGAAGAATGGCAGGTGATGCTAACAATGGTCCTCAATTAGATATAGTAGTTTTAAAGGATGGCATTTATTTCATTTATACTCAATGGGTCCTTAAACTTGACTCATTTATCTTTTTAATTAATTTGTTCCTTTGTGCTTAAAAGCTTGCACCAACTAAACTTTTCAAATCACAAGACTAAATTGTTCTTGTGATCGTATATAATTTATTCCCTTGTTGTAGTTAAACGGTCATGGGAAGCAATTAAACTAGAATTGGATCTGGAAATGTAATAAAAGAAGTTTCTGAGCATAATGAAATAAGAATTTTGTTCAATATAGTGTTTAGTCCAGTATTATTTTAGTATTCCTACTCTTCATAAAGAAATACAATAAAATTCTGTAAACTACCTAAAAATATCCTAAAATACTTACTTATTTCATTCTTAAATGTAGATTGCTTTGCTTTACCTCTCCCCTAATAGACAAATATATAACCCCAATTGCATGACTTTTTCTTCCTGCTGCCAGGATTGCAGCTAAGCAGGGGGGGGGGGGCTAACTGGTAAATATTTGCAGTTCATGTTATTGACTTACAAATAAAATAAACATACCACTCAATGCCTTTTTATGTTCTTTACAGATATAATAATTGCATCTATTGTAAAATCAAATTTACCCACCCCCACCCCCTTAATGTGCAAATATATACCCATAATTGTAACCACATAAAGAAGATATCAATGCTAATTAAGTTATTGAAAATAGGTAAAATAATATCACTACTTTATAAATAAGTTGTTCAAGAGTAACATATTCCAAAAATACTTATTTATAACAATTCAACCTCATTTATTAGGCAACTCAAATAGAAAAAGTTTTCCTACTGTTTCAAGTTTTTTGAATGCAGATGACAAAAATAGCACTGAATTTTGCAATTCAAAACTTTGCTGTTGATAATTCATGATATATTCCAATTCAGGGTATATATTTGCACATTAGGGGGGAGGGGGTAAATTTGAATTTGCAATAGAGGCAATTATTATATTCATAAAGAACATAAAAAAAGGCATCAAGTGGTATGTTCACTTTATTTGTCAGTCAATGTTATGAGCTGCAAAGTATTTACCAACCACCTCCCCCCAAAGTTCCAAGGTGTTGGCATGCAGTGACAACACCTTGAAATTTAGGTTATGTTCTAAGTTTAATTTAGTTTAATTAGGACCTAACCTTCTCCCTCCCTCCATAAATTCAAAACTGAAGCTGCATCCTGCCTGTTGCTTGTTTACTGTTCAGTTAATAAGAAAAAAAGAAGGTAAAATTCTACTTTAGCAACTTTTGGCTATCTTGGAAAGAGGTAATTTTAGGAAAATTAAAATCTCAGGGATATGGTCTACAGGCTAAAGTATGTCCCAGGAAGGTATTTTGAAGTACCTAACTATACTCTTTCTCTCTTTAGGGGGTCCTCACCTTTGATGACCTTTAAAAATTGATAAATTTTTACCAAATTGTATTATTGACTTACAAATAAAGTAAACATACCACTCAATGTCTTTTTTTATGCTCTTTCCAAATATAATAATCATTTTTGTCAGAAATGAATTTTACCCCCACCCCTATTTATACCAATTCAGGGTAGCCTATATATTTGCACATTAGGAGGGTGGGGGTAAATTTTATTTCTGATGTAAATGAGAGGCAAGATTAAACTTTACCCTCACCCATGGGCGTAGGCAGCATATTGTCTAGGGGGGGGGGAAGGTGATAGTGTGATGGAGTTTTATCAATTGCTTTTTCTAAACCATCTGCTTTTTCAGACATATCTAATGTAAATTTGAAGGTCTAGGGGGGGACAGCTGCCCCCCCGCCCGACGCCCCCGGCCCCGCCCCCCCCCCCCTAATGTGCAAATATATATCCTGAATTGGTATATATAAACGTGGGGGTTAAAATTTATTTCCGGCAAAAATGATTATTATATTTGTAAGAGCATAAAAAAAGGCATCAAGTGGTATATTCACTTTATTTGTAAAGTCAATAATATGATTTGGTAAAAATTGACCTAAAAATCTGTGTTATAAAAGTTAAACCTTGCAAAATAGATCTTTTGTTTGAATGAAGTACATAAAAATTGTTTTACAGCTTCACAACTTTGCTTAATCCCAATTTATAAGGTTTTAAAGATATGCAAATGTAATAATAATATAGTGCAAAACGAATAGGCCACAGGGCCTCTACAAAAATCTTTTAAATTGAAAAAAGTTGTAGGCACTTTCACTGTAGTATTTGTCCAGTTCCTGCTTGAACGAGTTTAATGAGTTGGCATTGATGACTTCAAAGGGGAGCTTGTTCCAGTGTTGTGTTGCTTGGTTTTTGAACACCCAATGGCCGATGTCCTTTTGGAACCTCTCCTCTTGAAGCTTGTGACCACAAAGCTTTGTGTGGCTGAAGCTGAGAACATTGGTAGCCTGGATGTTTTTGTAGGTGGCATAGCAGAGCTTGTATACCTCAATGAGGTCTCCTTGGTGCAGTCAATAAGCTAGTGAAGGAAGTTTGAGCTTGCAGAGCCTATCTTTGTAAGGTAAATTTCTCAAAGTTGGACAGAACTTTGTTATTTGTCTTTGAACTTTTTTCAAGAGCTTTGATGTCTTTGTTGTAAAAGGGACATGTAGTACAATGACCATATTCAAGGATTGGCCATACCAAAGCTTTGTAGAGAAGGCAAAGGGTCTTATCATTTCCAAAAGTGAAGTTGCGCCTTAAAACTCCTGCAACACAATTTGGTTTCCCAATAATGATGTTGTAGTGGGCCTGAAAGTCTAGGTTGCTGTCAATGACAACTCCCAAGTCATGCTCCTCCTAGCATGATGTGATTGGTAAGTCTCCTAGTCTATATTCGTAGTGGATAGTAGGTTTCCCTATCATTACCTTGTGGCTTTTGTTGGTATTGATTTCCATCAGCCAGTTGGACATCCAACTATTGAGCTTCTCAAGGTCCTCTTGCAGAGATTGTGCATTGGCAGCTGTTTTGATTACTTTATACAGCTTGGTGTCATCTGCATACAGTAGAATCTCAGAGTTGATACCTTCTACTAGATCATTGAGATACAGGTTAAATAAGAGAGGGCCAAGGACCAAGCCCTGGGGAACACTGCTGGTTACCTCTACTTCAAATATGCTCAAAACTCTGTCTACTGATACTATTTGAGACCTTCCAATAAGAAACTGTTCAATCCAATCAACTGGTACTTTGTCAAAGGCATTTTTAAGGTCTATGTAAATGACATCAACTTGATGACCCTTATCTGCATTCATTTTCCACTGCCATAAGAAGCTGTAAACTCTGCAGACCTTCTCTTCAAGAACCCAAATTGCTTGATAGTGATTATCTTTCTTTTGCTCATGTGCTCAAGGATATGGTCAGATATGATAGATTCCAGTATTTTGCAGGCTACACTGATTGGGCAGTAATTTAGAGGATATGGCAGTTTCCCTTTTTGTGCAATGGTATCACTGTTGCCTTTTTCCAGATACTAGGGAGTACATTTGACTGTAAGGATTTTTGAAAAGTCATCAGTAGGGGCTCTGCAATTAGATCTGTGGTTTCTTTTAACACTCTGGGATGAAGTCCATCTGGACCTGGTGATTTGCTTATCCCTAGCTCTTTGAGTTTCTTCAGGACCACCTGTGGGTCTTTCTTGACCCTGAGTGTTTGGTCGGAGACTATGGTTTGCAGGGTTGGTAGTGATGACTGAATAGATTCCTGGGTGAAGATGGCAGTGAAATATGTTTTTAGTAAATCTACTTTTTCTGCAGATCTTTAAATCAGGAGTCCTGTTGTAGGGTTTTTTTAAGCTTGGAATATCTGGCTTTGCAATGCCAGATATTCCGGCTTGGAATATTCTGGCTTTGCAATGCCAGATTTGCAATGGAATATCTGGTTTTTCTTGACAGATTCTGCAAGGTTTTGCTCTTGTATGCTAGCTGCTTGCCTTGTTTGTTGCCTCACCTTATTTTGTAGCCTTCAGTAGGCTCTTGCTTTGAGAGGGCTCAACTGGTCAGCTACATAAGTTTTCTAACAGGCTTGCTTTAATGTAGGAAATATATATTTCTTTAATTTTGAAAATAAAGCATTGATAGCC
>JAQQPU010001677.1:59517-77820 GCA_029168905.1 Artemia sp. Kazakhstan ARC1039 | reverse complement strand
GGTCTTCTCTGAGAATAGTTTTCCCAGTGAATGTTCCACTGACTCTACCTTTCGTCAATCAAGAAAAGAAAATTAAAAACTTGTCTCTTTATTAAATCATAGTAAAAAATATTTTTGAAAAAAAAATCAGGTCTGCACCTCATCCGTTGTTGCCAAGTCATATAACACCTGTTGAATTTTCAATTTTTCCAGGGTGTTTTTTTTCTGTCGAGTTGCTTCAGTTCATTACTGACATACATGCCAAATGCATAATCTGGATTTTGGGCATCCTTTGTTTGCTCCAACAGCAGTTTTTCTAATGAATCTTCTAAAACCTCCATTTTTTTCTTCTTATAACTCGTTTTCTTTGGTTACGCATATGCTGAAGAACTTTAACCACTGTAACAAAAGATTGCTTGAATTAATTATACTGAGGTAATTTGTACAGGTCAATGAAAAAAAAACAATCATGATTATCATCATTAAACAACCTCAAGACCAGAACATAATTTGAAGTTAACTGAAAGGTTGGGGTAGATTAAATGTTTTCAATTGTTGAACTTAAACAAATTAAAAATTATTAAGACTTTAAGGAGAAAATATCACTATATACATATATATATATATATTAAACTGTCAATACCCATTCAGTGGGGATTGAAAAAAAAAAATCAGGATTATCATCATTAAATAACCTTAAGACTAGAACATAATTTGAAGTTAACTCAGAGGTTGGGGTAGATTAAATGTTTTCAATTGTCGAACTTAAACAAATTAAAAATTTAATGTTTAGCATGTTGCATTTGAAGTTATTGAATTAAGCCTAAAGTACAAAATTAGTACGGCTCTCTATTAGAATGAACCACTCTATAGTAAGGGTAAATGAGTAATGTCAACTATTTAATAACTAAAAGGTAAGCTTTTATAAAAGCACAAAGTTTGGGTGTTGAGACATTTTGGAGTCTCAAAATGAATCATAGCTGAAAGAATGACTAACTTCACTAAAGTTAATGAATTAATATATTGAAAAACTCTTAAGCTACACAAAATAGACAGAAAAAAAACAAATAAAAAGAGAACATAGACTCAATGAATTCAACCATCAAATAAAATAAAAATATGTAATATTTTGCCAGTGAATATGAATTTTAACTGTGAAATCTAATAATGCTTCAGTTCAGGTTTTGTAACTCCTAGAGCAGGATTGAATTAGTCCATACTTGCATTAGGAGAATGCTAGCAACTTTTCAAAATTAATTCATTATGGCAACTATTGAAAGCAAGTTCCAAACACCATTAAGGGATACATTATGCACTATTATATGCTTGTTTAGCATGATGAAAAGGGTAAAGATGTAGATTAGCTACCACCAAAAAGAAAACTTATTTACTTTGTGTTATCCAATCAATTTTGCTTTCAACCATCAAAGGAAAATAAAAATATGTAATATTTTGCCAGTGAATATGAATTCTAACTGTGAAATCTAATAATGCTTCAGTTCAGGTTTTGTAACTCCTGGAGCAGGATTGAATCAGTGCATACGTGCATTAGGAGAATGCTAGCAACTTTTCAAAAATTAATTCATTATTGCAAATATTGAAAGCAAATTCCAAACACCATTAAGGGATATATTATGCACTATTATATGCTTGTTTAGCATGATGAAAAGGGTAAAGATGTAGATTAGCTACCACCAAAAAGAAAACTTATTTACTGTGTATTATCCAATCAATTGGGCTGTAAGATGCATCGATACTGTCCAGTAGGAGCAGAATATATTGTAGGCTATATTCTGGTTCTATTGGCAGGGGTTCTGCAAACTACACCACAGGGATAGCTAGCCTAATTTGCACCTTTAACAAAGAAGAAAAAATAAACTAAAAAGTGCAAATATTGAATAAATAACTAAAGAAAAAGAAATGAAAACATCTAGGCTGTGTCGCAAAAGCTGGCATAAGCCTTTTTCAAAAAAGTATAAAAATGATGTCATTTCACTAGTTAATAGGTAGTCTATCATCCATCCATCCTAGGGCAGAACTAAGGTAGAATAAGGGTAATTCAAATGGTCTCTGAGTTCAAGCCAGGAGTTACTGCACAGATACTGTCCAGTAGGACCAGGATATATTGTAGGCTATATCCTGCTTCTATTGGCAGGTACTCTGCAGCCTCCACTGAAGGGGTAGCTAGCCTTATCTCCACCTTTTGCAAAAAATGAAGCAAATAAACAAAAAAGAAAAATATCAAATAAATAGTTAAAGCAATGAAAATGTCCTAGCTGCGTTTACTGTTTAGCCTACCTGATAGTCCAGTCTCCCCGAAAACTCGCTCCCACGCCTTGACCCGCTAAATCTTGCTATGGTGGTCTTTGTGACTTTTATTGAAGAGCAATTCTTGAAATCGAATTGATATTATCAATTTTTCAAAAGTTCCATTTTTATAAATATCAATTATTCTTCAGTTGCTAATCCGCATGCGTTTTTCCGCAAGTATTGAAAAATTTCATCGCATGCGGATTTGCGTTTTCCCGCAATATCGCAAAAAAAAATCTTTGCGGAGTCCGCAAATCCACAACGATTTTCCGCAATCCGCAGCATGTGGGAACGAAGGGTAAAGAGCGGAATATACAGTTTTCTGCTGATACGTGTCTACACACAGTCAGATAAGGTTCCACGATTCTGAAAACAAATACTTAGCCCCTCCGAAAGCAATCATTGTTCCAAAAGTAAAAATTGAAGGATTCATGTCATGTGTATGAGTTGTGTTTCTTTTGTCTTTTTTTCATATGTGGAGAAATATTTTGATGATGAGGGAGGACAGTATATGTTTTTAAAGTCGACCCCTTCTGGAAGAAAGATAACTTGCGATACAAACCGTTTTTACCCTATATTTCTGTTTGTAGTTTTACTTTCCGTTGGTTTTACCGTGCTTTTGCTTCCTTTGTGAGTTAGGAATGGATTAACATTATTATCAGATTATATTCTATTGAGAAATTGGTAAAGTTCTACGAAATCATATTATTGAGTTAGGAATAAAGTGAATACACCATTTGATGCCTTTTTATGCTGATTACGAATATAATAAGCATTTCTATCGGAAATGAATTTCAGCCCCCCCCCCCCCCTATATAGGCTATACCTAACCTAACCCTGAATTGGCATATATAGGGGGGGCTGAAATTCATTTCCGATAAAAATGATTATTATATTTTTAATCAGCACAAAAAAGGCATTGAATGGTGCATTCACTTTTGTCCTAACTCAATAATATGATTTTGTAGAACTTTACTGAGAAATTTTATGGTGATAAGACAGAGTTGGACTTGTCTTTCATCAGAAAAAATACCAACATAAAACTGATTGGCTTATTCATGAATTAGGCTTTTAAGGTATTATTTGGACAATTTTCTCCTCTTGAGTTGTACTCATTGGTTAATGGATTTCCAGGGCTTGATGTGGACTCATTGTCTGAATTTGTATTTTCAATAACATAGTTATCTAAGATTGTGTTCAGCCAATCCCTAGGCCTATAAGGCTAGTCTTAACTAGGCTATCAGTTAAACTTTACCATCATAACATATGTATGCTCTATCATGTCTGAGTTTAGAAGCCTTTTACCTACAGTTGGCAACAATATGTAGCCTATTGTATTTTAATCAGTGTATAGCCTAGGCTATGTTGAAGATACAACATTGGCCAGGTAAGCCTATGGTAAAATTTTATACAATCTACTTTTTTTGTAATTATTCAGCAGTTTATATAATTGACATATCAATAAAGTGAATATAGGCTACCACTTGATGCTATTTTTATGCTCTTTCTGCATATAATAATTGCTTTTCTTGCAAATTCAATTTTAAGCATTTGTAGGACTCTTGAAAATAATAATTATTTTCTTAATTTGGTAAAGTTCTAGCTTTGCTACTTTTTGCTATCTTGGAAAGGGGTTGGGTTTAGCAAAGGAGTAATATTGAATCCAGGGCCAAAAACATACTCTGGGAAGGTATTGCCAAGCTTATCTGTTCACCCCCTTTTGATTCCTAAGTCTTAGAAATTTGCCTACTCAAAAGGTCTAGCCTATAACTTGAAATTTTGACAAAGCAACATTTTAACTTAATATTAAGTTATCAGCTTCTTTTTCTCTGGTTTTAGTTCTGAAAATGCAATTCCTGTTGTTTTAGTAGAGTTTTAAGTTTTAAGTTATCAGCTTCTTTTTCTCTGGTTTTAGTTCTGAAAATGCAATTCCTGTTGTTTTAGTAGAGTTTTAAGCCATTTCAGTGAGATTTTCAAAATTAAGGAAATATATCTATGGATCTTTAACACCTCATAAATTGGGATTGAACAAAATTGTGAGTCTTAAAATACTTTTCTAGTATTTCATTTAAGCAGAAGATCTATTTTGCAGGGTTTCATTTCTATAACATATAGATTTTTAAAGGCCAGTGTCTTCTAGAGAGAGGAGAAGTAGAGGTAGGTATTTCAAAATACCTTCCTAGGACAGCACTTTAGTTGGTAGATCCATCTCTGAAAATTTCATTTTCCTAACCTTACAACTTTTCAACATAGCAAGAAGTAGCTAAACTAGGATTTTACCCTATATTTTTTGGATACATAAAAGGGTTAAAACAAAACTTACCATTTCATTATAAATCCATTTTGTAATGGTTGTATAATTCAAAAACATTGATTTGTTGAGAATAAGTTGAATAAAAAAAAAAAAAAAATCAAAACTGTTTCACTGTGTTTCCTTCTAATAATGTTTGGATGCTTAAAAACTGCAATTTTGCCTTTATGTTGAAGAGTATCAAAGATAACAGAAGAAACAAAGCAGATGGAACAATTTAGAAATTGTTTTGAATTTTATTTTATCCAACCTAATTGTGACAAATCAATGCTTGCAGATTATCTAACTTTAACAAAGTCAATTTTATAATAAAATAGTAAGTTTGAAACCAGTGTTTCAACCCTTTTTATGCTAAAAAAACATGGTAAGATATTATCATTTTCAAGAGTTCAAAAAAGGCCTGGTATGTTCACTTTGTTTGTAGGTCAATTTTACAAACTTTTTAATATTTACCACTTTTTGCTATCTTGAAAAGGGGTTAGGTTAGGAAAATGAAACTTTCAGTAATGAATCTGGGGCCAAGAACATATTTGGACAAGGTCTTGCTAAACTACTATGCTAACCATCTGGGGATTTGTAATTCTTAGAAAATTGCCTATTCAGCAGGTCTATATAACAGCTATTGGAATTTAGACAAAACAACTTTAAACCATAATTTTCAGTTGTCAGCTTTTTTTCTCTGGATTTAGCTTTGAATATACGATTCCTGTTATTTGAGTAGAATTTTAGACCATATCAATGTCGTTTTTTTTTCTAAATTCAAGGGAGGTGTTTGTAGCATGCATGGGAAATATCTAATTTTTGCTGTATATTTGCAAATTAGAGGGGATCGGGGGTAAAGCATAGTAGAGTTGCATGTAAAATGTGTCAGCTTAAAATTGTTCCACCTATCATGAAGTAAGAATTATTTTGTTAGCATGTTTCTTTCTTAATACCCCATTATCTAGACATGTACATGATAAGACTTCACTTTTGTAATACAAGGATTTTAATGCATCATTGGAGGTCAGTGCCCAGTGAAAGAAAAAGGGGTAGAGATAGGTAATTGAACATAACTTCCCAGGGACCATTGTAGCTCTTGGTTTATTTCTGAGAACTCAACTGCTTTCAAAAATACCTAGAATCCTGTCAACTAAAACATTAGGCTGCCACTTGAACTTTATTACCAAAAAAAGTTTTATTATTATTACATATGAAGCTAAGAGAGGAAAGGAAATAATAAATGAGAAATAAAACCAAAAAAGGGTGAGAAAACAAGGATTTTGTCAGCCAGTGGTCAAATATGAAGACAAAAAACCAGCAAATATTTCAACTAGGACCTCCGCCAAGTTGTCCTAAGTGCTAAAAAAAAATAAAAGAAAAAAAAAAGCCAACAAGAATCTAACCTTTTGAGTTCACTCTACAAGATCTGAACAAACACTGAATGAAAGTCCAAAGCCAAAAACCAATGAAAAAAAGGATTTTAGCAAAGAGATTGTGCAAGGATGTTTTGCCTAGCAAGACTTTTTGCTCTTCTGCCATTTTGGTTTTCATTAGATATGTTAATAGGTTCTCTTAAATTTGATTGGGTGCAAATATCAAAAGAGTCTTTTAGTATTAAATTATTATACATTGGGCTTAATGAAATGTCTCCTGTGTCCCTATTTATAGTCAAATTCCTGTTTATATATTTTATTATCTGAATTACCTCTTTGAAAGATTGTGGTAGGCCATTTACAGTAGATATTAAAGTTGCCTCCTCAAAAAGAACAGGATGTGTAGGATTTTCGAAAATATCCTGGGCCAATGCAGAATCAAAGTTGTCATTTTTATTTTTCAATCTCAGGGACTTATATATTGAAGTTTTGTGTTCATGCAAATGTTCACCAAGTTGTTGATTGGTCCTACCAACGTAAAATTTCCCACATGAACATGGGACTCTGTAGACACCACTACCCAGTACATGGTCAGTTTTATCTTTTCCTGAGTTGAAAAAATGTTCAACTTTTTGTTCACTTTTGAAAGAAACAGTGAGATGGTGTTTATTTAAAATTTTTCCAAGTTTATCACTAAGTTTTGAAATGTATGGAAGAGTGTTGAAAGTTTTTTTCTCAACTGCCAGAATGATTGCATCAAGGGGGACAGGCTCCCTGTTTTCTTGTTTTATCTTTTTTAGTTGTCTATCTATGATATTTTATATTCTTGTTTTATCTTTTTTAATTGTCTATCTATGATATTTTATATCATATTCTTGTATTCTTGTTTTATATTCTTGTTTTATCTTTTTTAATTGTCTATCTATGATATTTTATATCATAGATAGACAATTAAAAAAGATAAAACAAGAAAATAGGGATAATACTAAAAGACTTTTGATATTTGGACCCAATCAAATTTTAGAGAACCTATTAACATATCTAATTGTAACGATTTGTCTCTTCAAGCATATACTTCAAAAACCCAGGTCACAAAACCTGAAATAATACAAGCATAAGCAAAGCACAAGCAATACATAACAGCAAGCATAAGCAAAAGCACAAGCAATACATAACAGCACACATACACAAATACAAGCAAAGCATGGCAAGTAAGTAAGGAATATTACATCTCCCTTCTTTTCGGAAGAGCTTGTCAATCATAGGTTTATTCTTGACGGTGGCTTGACTTGTCGACCACTCCTGGTAGTTACAGAACTTCTGAGACTGTTGTCGACTTCGGCCGCGGAAGGCAGGGAGACCACAGTGTTTTCCTGGCCCACGGCGACCGGCAATTCTGGCATGCTGGCTTGGCGAAAGTGCACGTCCTCTGTTTGGGGTAAGTCCGGAGAGTGATGCCATGAATCGTGTACTGACGAGCTGCCAGTGTTTGAATCAGAATCAGAACTCTTCTCATCTGTAGTCACGACTTTCAAGTGCTTTCTATTCCGGCGGTATTGTCTGTTTGCTTTTGTCTGTACTACATACGATCGTGGCGCATCTGCTTCTCGGAGGACTGTTGCAGGTTGCCAGGTTTGATCGTTGGACCATACTCGAACTTGTTGGCCTATCTGCAGCGGATTAAGGCTTTTGGTATGTTGATCATAGTAGCGTCTCTGTCTTTCCCTTTCTTTATTCCTTGCGGACATGAATTCCTGCATAGGTACGACTTTTGGAGATAAGTGCTCAATGGTGCAGGGCACTAGGGATCTCAAGTTTCTACTCATTAGCAGTTGGGCTGGGGAAGCTAGACCATCGACTGGTGTGTTGCGGTACTCGAGGAGAGCTATCTCGAGGTCAGTTTTCGATTTCTTTGTTTTCATGATCATGGCCTTAGCAATACCAACTGTTTTCTCAGCGAGTCCGTTGGACTGAGGATGGTTTGGGCTAGAGGTGTTGTGTCGTATTCCCCACTGTCTCATGAAATCCTTGAACGTTTCTGAAGTGAATTGTGGGCCATTATCAGATGTAATCATCAAGGGTATCCCGAATCTAGAGAAGTGAGATTTTAGCTTCTGGATTATGAGGTTCGTGTAAGTATTTATTCCCAGCTCATCAGCTTCAAAAAATCGACTGTAATAATCCACTATGATCAGATAGTATCTTCCGGATATGTAAAACAGATCAATGCCAACTTGCTCCCAAGGGTAGCTGGGGATATCGTGATGAAGCAAGGGTTGTCTTGCATTTGCTGTAGAATAAGTGCAGCACGCATCACACTTCTTGACGAAATCTTCTATTGTCTGACTCATCTTTGGCCAGAAAATGACTGATCTGGCTCTGTTTTTCGTCTTCTCGATACCAAGATGTGAAGCATGGATGCTTTGCAATACAGCGATTTGCATGCTGTCTGGGATGACAAGACGGTCGTCTTTCATGATGATGTCATCAACAACACTGAGATTACTTTTTACTGTCCAGAACTCAGCTATGGATGACGGAACCATTGATCTTTTTTTGGGCCAACCTTCTTCTACCATTTTCCTCAGAACCCTCAGCTGTGGATCTCTGAGCGTTTCTTGTTTCAACTCAGATAGCTTTTCTTGACTGATTGGTAGTAGTTTCATAATGGAGTGTACATAGTATTCAATTTCTCTGTGAAGCAATGGTTCCTCAGTTTCTAAGTGGAGCCGGGAGAGGGTATCTGGGATCGGTATTTCGGTGCCTGGTCGATATGTTATACTGAAATCGTAGGGTTGTAGATGTAACAGCATTCTTTGAAGTCTCGGCGACGACTTATTGATCGGCCAATTGAGGATTGTTTCCAGGGGTTTATGGTCACTGATGACTTGGAAGTGACGGCCATAGAGATACTGATGAAAATGGCGACATCCAAAAACAATGGCATACAGCTCCTTTTCGATTTGCGAGTATCTCTGCTCTGTTTCATTCAGCGATTTCGATGCGAATGAAACAATTTTATTCTCTTGAAGCAGGACAGCACAGAGTCCTGATTTGGAAGCATCAACTTGGATCTCTATTTGATTTTTTGTAGGATCGAAGAGCGAAATTGTTGTTATGATCGACGCTTTAATTTTCGTGAGTGTGGCTTCGTGTTCATTCGTCCAGTTGAATTGCTTCTGCTTAGCTAAGGTCCTAAGAGGTTCATTGAGGCTTGACAAATATGGGATATAGCGTGAGAGGTAGTTTAACATCCCAAGGGCTGTTTGTAGTTCTTCCTGGGATTTGGGTGATGGCATTTTCTCTATTGCTCGGATTTTCTCGGGATCTGGATGGATTCCGTTTTCGGAAATGATGTGTCCAAAGTAAGGTATCGAAGCTGATTTGAAGATGCACTTATCTTTGTTAAGCTTGACTCCCTTTTCTCTAGCTCTTAAAAGGGTTTTGTGAAGATTTCTGTCATGGTCCTCTTCAGATACACCAGAGATGATCATGTCATCCGAAATTACTGAGAATCTCTTGAGGTTGCTGAATGCCTCTTCCATGTGGCGTTGGAACTCATCTTGTGCAGACTTGAGTCCAAAGGGCATACGTCTAAATTTGTATCGCCCATATGGAGTTGAGAATGTAGTCAGTTCGGAAGATTCGTCATCAAGACATAAGTTCCAATGTCCTGTTTGGGCATCTAGCTTGGAGAAGTACTTAGCGCCTACATGCTTTTGCACAGCTTCCTCAAAAGTTGGCATAGGATGGTGGGGTCTCTTTATGGCTTTGTTGAGATCGTGAGGATCTATACAGACTCTCAAGGTTCCATCTGGTTTCTCAACAACCACAGCTGAGTTCACCCAATCAGTTGGATGGGTCACCTTCTCGATGACTCCTAGGTTTTCCATACGAACTAGTTCTTCCTTGAATTTGGACTGGAGACTCAAGGGGATTCGTCTCGTGGGCTGAATGGATGGCTGTGCACCTTCCTTGAGGATTATTTTACATTCACCTTCTAGTTTCCCAACTCCTTCAAATAGGTCGGAAAATTCGGTGAGTATCTTATTGGTGCTGAGCTGTCCAGATTGAAGACTAAGTATCAGCTTTATCAGGTTCAGCTTACGACTCGCACTGAAGCCAAGGATAGGAGTAGGGGCTGACTGCACTACAAAAAACTATGGGTTGACTATCATTTGATTTGTAGGCACAGTCGATCTTACATGTCCCCAGGATGGGAATAGTCTGACCACAAAAGCTTGTTAAAATGTGGTTTGTAGGGTGGATTACAGGTTCTGGATTCAGTCTTTCCACCGTCTGTCTGGTAATGATACTAGCTTGTGCCCCTGTGTCAATCTTGAATTTCACACTGAACTGGTTGGCGACTCTTAGTTTAGCATATGGCTGGTCATCAGCTTTATCCATCATTAGTTGATGGATGAATAGTTCTTCAGTTTGTTGAGCTTCAGAACTGATGATGTTCACAGTCTTTTTGCTACCACGGCAGACACGTGCAAAATGGTTGGGTTTTCTGCAGTTACTGCAGATCTTCCCTTTTGCAGGGCACTGGTGATTCTGTGACTAGTCTCCGCCACAGAAGTAACATTCACGGTTTTCAATTCGGTCACGGTTGGGTTTCCACAGTCTATTTTGATTCTTCTTGATGATATCAACTTCTTGTTTTCCATGACTAGTTGATTCTGCTGACATTGTCTTAAGTTGTACCTGGGTTTCTGTGTAGGTTCTTGCTACTTTGATAGCATCTGAGAGAGTCAATTCGGATCCCGATTGCAGTAGTCTTTCACGAATCTTCTGGGATGATGTTCCGAAGATGAGGCGATCACGGACCATTTCGTCAACAATCGTAGCTCCATATGAGCAGTCTCGCACTAAGATTTTCAGTTCAGTCGCATATTGTTCTATAGTTTCGCCTTCCCTTTGGTCACGTTTGTGGAATGTATATCGGGAGAATATGGGGTTTGATTGTGGATTAAAGTAGTCATCAAATTTGGCAAGGTATACACAAATTTTGTCTTTTTCATCAGTTGCTAGCGTCCAAGTGCTGAACACATCTCGTCCTTTTTCACCAAGCCAAATTAGTAGATATGCACACTTGATTTTCTCACTTTTTCCGCTCAAGGGTCCATCAAACATTAGATTAGCATGACTTTTGAATCTAGTCCAAGCCTCTTTTAGATTGTCCGATTCCCAGTTCAGCTCAGGATATGGGACGGTGGTATCCATCTTCTACTCTGACACCATGTAACGATTTGTCTCTTCAAGCATATACTTCAAAACCCAGGTCACAAAACCTGAAATAATACAAGCATAAGCAAAGCACAAGCAATACATAACAGCAAGCATAAGCAAAAGCACAAGCAATACATAACAGCACACATACACAAAATACAAGCAAAGCATGGCAAGTAAGTAAGGAATATTACATAATGAAAACCAAAATGGCAGAAAAAGTATTGCTAGGCGAAACATCTTTGCGCAATCTCCTTGGTAAAATCCTTTTTTTCATTGGTTTCCGCTTTGGTTTTTCATTCAGTGTTTGTTCAGATCTTGTAGAGTGAACTCTAAAAGGTTAGATTCTTGTTTTTTTTTCTTTTAGCACTGATGACGTCTTGCCGGAGGTCCTAGTCAAAATATTTGCTGTTTTTTTGTCTTCATATTTTACCAATGGCTGACAACATCCTCGGTTTCTCACCCTTTTTTGGTTTTATTTATTATTTCCTGTCCTCTCTTAGCTTTATACGTCATGTATAGCCAGTGTGGTCTTAGAAAGTATTTGTTATTATTGCAATATCCCTAGCAGAATTCTCAGACAGTGCCTAGTCACAGGCTAATATTTTCATTAATATGTATCTATTATAAGAATTGACAGAAGGTTTTTAATCTTGAATATTCTTTAGGCAGTTTGGGGTTGTTGGTATTGACTGATAGTTTGAACAGAGTTAGTTAGCATAGGCAGACTACAATCTGGCAAATTACCTTTTTTGAACATTTAATTCTGGACAAAGGTTATCTTTGCCTATCTACATCCAATTGTTTTTATTATAGTGTATTTTCAAACATATATTATAAAGAGCTTATTGTAATTAGTATAAGTAACTTGTTGAATAAGTTTTATTCTTGTGCTCTATTGAATGCAATTTGAACAGGAATTTCTTTAAAAAAATCTTCTAAACACATAAATACCTCTGAAACTATCAGAAAATGTTGTCAGATTATACTAATAGATAAATATTTAAAGAATTTACAATCTTGAAAGGAAGAATTGCAGCTCAATTGAGCTCTGAAGGACAATAAGCAAATATTTAATTTCAATAGGTTTCAAGATGTGCCTTTGAACACAACTGAATAATTGCAATTAGCTATTAAATGCAAAATATTACAAAAATTAACTGAAGATGGGACAAGGTTAGGTTCAACTGCCAAGTATCAAAATTGTGTGTTTAAATTGTTATTGTTGTATTTAGGTAAAATATTCAATTTAATTGCATTTATTAATAAAATTCAGACAAATGCAATAGGGAAATAGTCCATATTCAAGGTGGTATAATTTATATTTTACAGTGATTTAACTGTTGAAGTGATAATTAGCTGTCTAGTGCTTAGTATATTACCCTGTCTTAGTTTTCTGTGTTCAAGTGTTGTTTTCTTCGGTTTTTGGCCCTGAGAAAACATTATCTATGGTCTTGTCAGCATTTAAGCCTTAGCAAGGTTTAAATTTTTTAACTTAAGAAATAGTTTTGTAAATATATAAAACTTTATAAATTAGGATTGAGCAAAGGTTTGAGGCTCAATGCACTTCCCTTGTTGCTAATCTAATTTGGATATTTATTTATGAAGATTTGGTATGCATAGCAAAAAGACTGTCCAAGGTCATGAAAGGTCAACATCTTTTAAATAGAGAAGATGAGAAATACATAATCTAAACACTGTCCTTGGATATCATTGAAGTTGGTCCCATTCCTGGTCCTAAGATTTTGGTCTTATCCCAGCAGCTTTATTTTTGGATGTTTGTAATGCTTTTGATTCTTTGACTCATCAGATTCTTCTTTGGAAACTATCGCATATTGGTATAAGATCAAATGCTTTCTCTTGGTTTGAATCATATCTTTCTGGTTGACTTATTTCAATCGATCCGCTTTTCCGGAGCCCTTCTGAAGTAGAATATGGCGTCCCCCAGCGATCTGTTCTTGGCCCCGTTTTATTTCTGATTTACGTCAATGATCTGATTTCAGCAGTCAAGAACACCAGTCCTCTAGTATGCTGCAATCTGTGTCATCCGGATGTTCCTTCGTGTCCCAATAATACTTCTAATGAAGATTGCCTCGTTGCTTTTGCTGATGACAGCACTTTCGGGACTCTAGGGAAGACGGAATGTGATATCAGGTCTAACCTGGTGGCAATATTTGAGAGAGTAGTTCCATGGTTTGATGCGAATTACTTGGCCTTGAATGTTGCCAAGTCACATTTTCTTATTTTTTCTCGAATTGGTGTAGCTTTCCCTCAACTGACACAGCTTCAGGTGTCACAAGGCTTCTTGTGTAGACCAAAGAATCGGTTGGTCCGATTTCTTGGTATCCTGCTTGACGAGAAACTTTCGTTTAGACACCATATAGCCATGATTAGGGTTAAGGTCTCATGGAGTTTTGGATGTCATTCAAAAACTCAAACACACCTTTCCTGGATCTATTCTGAAGCTTATTTTTTTCTGCCTCGTCCAGTCATATGTCTCTTATTGCCCCATAGTATGGATGTCTACTTTTCCTTCTACACTGCAGTCGCTTTCTGTCATGTATAACAAAGCACAGCATCTGGTTATGGACACCAACCGTTCTTCACCAAGACTGCTTCTAAATCTACAGTCTATCTACATTCTTTCTTGTGCTTCTTTTGTTTTTCATCAGCTTCATGGCAATCTTCCAAAATCTCTTCAAAAAACTCCTCAGTTTATTTCTGATTCAGCTCCATATAACCTTCGTTCGTCACATAATATCTGCATTCCTCCTACTCCCACTCTGCGGTCAGATTCGAATCCCCTCATTGCTTGTCATCAGGTTTGGAACTCCCTGCCTTCTTCAGTACAGAAAATGCCACTCGTTTGGCACTTTCAAGAGGATTCTTAAGGACCATTTAGTTAAGAATCAAACACAATATTTTTTTTTTTATTTTTTTTTTATGTGGAGTTGATGTCCCTTGAATGTTTAGTTTTGTTATATGGTGGTCTTCTCTGCGCTATGACTCCCAGGCCTCAGGTATGATCTCTTTTTAATTTTATATGTTGTTTGGCGATTGATTTCTTTTTTATGGTTGTTTGGATATATTGTATTGTTTTTTTTTCTCATTCCCCCTTGTATCCCTGGCCATGGAGCCTTTCAAGGGGGATTAGGAGTGTTGTGACTGGGTTGTGTATGTATTGTGGAATAAAAACTCTGAACTCTGAACCATGCTGTAAATTAAAAAGTATGAATTTTATGTTTTTATTGTCATCTTTTTGTTTGGTATACATCCTGTGGTTGTGTCTGGGACCATAAGGGGGGAGGGGAGGTTTCATTGTCACAAGGGCAAATATGAAATTTGAAAAGAGGATAAAAATAACAGATCTTATAGAGTTAGTTTTATTTTATTAGCATATTTACTTATAGAGAACCACTAAAATATTCTATTAATGTTTTTAAGATGCTTTAAACAATATATTTGTTGTATTGTTTTTAAGTGCTGCAAATATGATACGTAGTATCCTAGTTTATAGGCTTGAGCCTTTGCTATGATCTGATCTGTAAAGTTTGGAAAGATTCAATAAAAATACATTTTAAACCAAAAAAAAAGTTCAACGTGGCTTTGGATGAAAGTCCTTCTCAAATCATTGAAATTATTTTGAAAACTGGACTCGATGAAAAGTAGATTTCTCAGAAATTGCAGGCAAGAACAATAACTCTGTTTACATTTAATTTTTTCTAATCCGCTTTTTAGGCTACTGTAATTAGTTTTCTAATGAATTATAGAAATTGGGACAGAGTACTAGGCTCTGAATTTATTCTTGAAAGTGTCAGTCGCCCTACTGAGTACTTTAAGAGATGTCAAAAAGTCATCTTGGCTATCAAAAGCCATTTCTATTTTTATTTTTCGAGATTTTACTGTTGCCCAAGAAGGGAAGGAAGGAGGACCTATTGTTTGACATCTAACACAACTAACTACATTTTTTCAAACAAATAAACACTATAATAGATAGAGATTTTACTCCATTCATTTTACTACTTTTAAAATTTTATAATTGATTGGATTTTTGGAGTTGATTTCAGTTTAACAACAGCCCAGTTCCTCTTCCCTTTGATCTTTTGCTATAGTTCTAGCCATAGCCAAAATTGTTGGTTTTCGTTTTTCAAATGAGTATTGTGAGCCCCCCAAAAATAACCCCCACAGAAAACATCCCAGCTCTTATTGAGCCATCAGATAAATACAGAATTGGTTCTCAGGGAGAGATGAGGGGAGGATGGAGATAGAAATTGGTGTATAGTCTCCGGGACTGTAATTAGACCACGGCGCGCCGCCAGCGAGCGCTGCCGGCAAGCCGCTGATGGTTTTTTCATGCCACAGCCAGCGTCATCAATGTTGACCACAACAATTAATGTTTTAATCAGTCTTTCTCAAATCCCAGCTTGCATTTACAACAGATTTGGGCTTATTCATGACTTAAAAACTTTACAAGTTGCTGGCTGGATGCTGGTCTTCTTTGTTATTCATCAAGAGAAATAGAAATCTGGTGGAAACAAAATGGCTATGGCATTTCAGAACCCTTGCATAATAGTTGAAATAATAGATTTGCATTGAAATTCAATAAGATTCAAGGAATCTAATTAAAAGGGAGCACACACAAAAGCCGAATTGGGCTAGTAGCCTATGAGAAATCCAAAAATACCCAAGACAATGAAAAAGTCCCAATGGGCAGCCCTGGGTATATCAAAATATTTCTATGGTTTCCATGGGGAATTTGATATCATTTTCTTCTGTCTCTGCTTAAATAAAAAAATAATTAGCTTTTTGGCATCCCTGCTAAAAAAAATGATAGCCCCCTATCCTCCCCCCCCCTAAAGGCTATAACATACAATTATTTTTATAAATCATATTTTGGGGTCACTTCCTTTCAATCTTCAATTCCCTAACTTTGTACATAGTCTGTAGCTAAATTTTGTCTCAATAGAAGATTTATATTTTTTTTTGGGGGGGGGGGGGTGGGTGGGAGGGGGAGTAAACATTTTTCAGAAAGAAGATTGTATTTTCTTTAATCTATCAGGTGCTCAATAATTGTGTATTAAACATTAAGAAGATGTTTCGAAAAATAGCAAAAGAAAATGAAATTCTACAAACATATATGATTCAGCTGTTGCAATAAGCTGTTGGCTATCAATTTCAAAATCCAACTGAACCTGGATAGTGTATGCGTTCAGTTCAACTTCAAAATAAAATTCTTGACTATGAATGATGTAAGAATCTTATAGCAATTGGGAAACTGCATTCGGAATGGTTTAATCTCATCAAACAGTTTGTCGTAACAAACTTTAAGTAACAAGCGACCCAGCTCAATAGTAACCAAAACTCTAAAAAACGGATACCAATTTTGATACCAAAAGATACGTCAAACAATTGAATTTTTATGCTGATTTCAAATATATAAATTTCATCATGTTTAGTGCTACCCATCAAAAATTACAAGCCTGAGAATATTTGCCTTATTTTCGAAAAAGGAGGAAAATACCCCCTAAAAGCCATAGAACCTTAATGAAAATCACGCCATCGGATTCAGCATATCAGATAACCCAATTGTAGAGATTTAAAGCTTCTATATGCAAAAATGCGGAATTTTGTTTTTTTCTGCCAAAAGAAAGATCACAATGTATGTTTATTTGTTTTTTTTTCTTGCCAGGGGTGATTGTATTGACCTAGTGGTCCCAAAATATCGCGAGAGGGCTCATTTGAACGGAACTCAAAAGTTCTAGTGCCCTTTTTAAGTGACCAAAAAAATTGGAGGGCAATTAGGCCCTCTCCCATGCTCATCTTTTTCCCGGGTCGAAATTTTGAGATATCCATTTTGTTCAACATAGTCGAAAAATCTAATAACTATGTCCTTAGGTGTAAAATGACCCACCACAGTCCCCGAGGGAATGGCATTTGTTATTGGGAAGTATACAACTATTTTAATTTTAATTTTTGTTTGGGGGGGGGGTGTGCTTTGGGTGGATTTCTAAGGGGAGAATCTTCCTTTGGGAGGGAAATTTCTGACGAGTGAATATCCTAGGGGAAATGTTACACTAAGATGTTTTGACAGAATTACTCTACGAAATTCTTTTTAATTGTCTTACATTCTCTTTTGCCAAATTTTTTGTATGGAGATGTTCCGGGGGGATTATCCAGGGGTGTTTTTCCTTGCGTTTTTGTTTTATAGGAAATAATTTCCACGGAAGGAGGCATTTCTGGAGTGATCGAGAAACCGATTAGAGATTAAATTCTTATTCCAATGAAAAAATGCTAAGGAGAATTTTTCAGGGTGAAAGTAGATACCTATCATGAGCTCCCGTACGAACACCATATATGGGCATGGAATCCCCAGGGAGAATGATTGCATAATCGAAGTGGGTCAATGACCTAAATTTCCAAAGGTCGATTTATTTGTTGTTGTTGTTTTGGCCAAGTGCACGCTCGGGGCGAATGTTAAGATCCAGGAATGATTGCGTAATCGAAGGGAGAGAATTCCCGAGAAATTGATTACATAATCGATAGAACCCTATCAGGAGCTCGTGACGGGGGTCCATATATGGACATAGAATGACGTAATCAACTAGGACAAATGGATTTCTGAGAAATTGATTACATAATCGGTAGAACCCTATCAGGAGGTCGTGACGGGGGTCCATATATGGACATATAATGACGTAATCGACTAGGACAAATGGATTTCTGAGAAATTGATTACATAATCGGTAGAACCCTACCAGAAGGTCATGACGGGAGTCCATATATGGGCATAGAATGACGTAATCGACTAGGACAGTTGGATTTCTGAAAAATTGATTACATTATCGGTAGAAACCTATCAGGAGGTCATGACGGGGGTCCATATATGGGCATAGAATGACGTAATCGACTAGGACAAATGGATTTCTGAGAAATTGATTACATAATCGGTAGAACCCTATCAGAAGGTCATGACGGGAGTCCATATATCGGCATAGAATGACGTAATCGACTAGGACAGTTGGATTTCTGAGAAATTGATTACATAATCGGTAGAACCCTACCAGGAGGTCATGACGGGGGTCCATATATGGGCATAGAATGACGTAATCGACTAGG
>JAQQPU010001677.1:31267-44645 GCA_029168905.1 Artemia sp. Kazakhstan ARC1039 | reverse complement strand
TCTACCGATTATGTAATCAATTTCTCAGAAATCCATTTGTCCTAGTCAATTACGTCATTATATGTCCAGTTATGGACCCCCGTCACGACCTCCTGATAGGGTTCCACCGATTTTGTAATCAATTTCTCAGAAATCCATTTGTCCTAGTCGATTACGTCATTCTATGTCCATATATGGACCCCCGTCACGAGCTCCTGATAGGGTTCTATCGATTATGTAATCAATTTCTCGGGAATTCTCTCTCTTCGATTACGCAATCATTCCTGGACCTTAACATTCGCCCCGAGCGTGCACTTGGCCAAAACTACAACAACAACAAATAAATCGACATTTGGAAATTTAGGTCATTGACCCACTTCGATTATGCAATCATTCTCCCTGGGGATTCCATGCCCATATGTGGTGTTCGTACGGGAGCTCATGATAGGTATCTACTGGTGAATCATCCACAAGCAGTTTTACAGAGAGGGGGAATTCTCAGCAAGGAAGGAACTTTCTGGAGGGAATTTGACAGAGGGGGGGGGGGGGGTGCACATTACGTTGAATCAAATTTCCATGGAGGAGTTTTCTTTCAGGGGGAGGGGTATATTTCATACAGGGTGAGCCATATTTGCTGGCATTATTTGAAAAACGAATAGAAGTTATGCCATATATGAAGGGTCGCCCCCTCTTCAATACCTTATTCTTTACGCTAAAGTTTGACTGTTTACTAAAATTGAAACACAGGGGCTGTTTAATTAGAATAGGAAGCTTTTTTTCAAAAGTGGTAATAGCTTTAGCGTAAAGAGCAAGGTATTGAGGAGGGGGCGATCCTTCATATCCGGAATAAATCTATCAATATTAATATGCAAATTGTGTTTAAATTTTTCATGCACGGTGAGCCAACATCGAACCTGCATTAGTTTAAAAAACGTTCAGAAGTTAAATAAAAAACAAGTTTTTTTTTTTAGCTGAAAGTAAGGAGCGACATTAAAACTTAAAACGAACAACAATTATTCCGTATATGAAAGGGGCTGTCCCCTCCTCAACGTCTCGCTCTTTATGCTGAAGTTTGACTCTACTTTTAAATACACTCTACTTTTAAAAACAATAAAAAACTTTAGCATTAAGAGCGAGGCGTTGAGGAGGGGACAACCCCTTTTGTATACGGAATAACTGCTGTTCGTTTTAAGTTTTAATGTCGCTCCTTACTTTCATTTAAAAAAACTTGTTTTTTTTTATTTAATTTCATAAAGACGATACTTTTGTCAACATATGAAGAACTGTGTATGTTGTAATTGTATCTGTCTACTTTATATACAATGTAACACAAGAGACGAAAATTAATGAACGATAGAGTAGGGGGGAATTATGGTATACAAAGTAACATTTATCAGGGATAGTCACTAGTGATAAGTCACTAGGGGTGGCACCGTGACTGAGTGATTTTCTGGGATTTGGGGAACCAAATTTTTTTTTCGGGGTGACACATAGATATTCAGGGAAATCCCTGAAATTTCGGGGATATTGCAAGCCCTGCTTGATTTCTAATCAGGAAATTCGAAATACTTAACCACACGAGAAAAGAAAAGCTCCAACTTTGCGGTCGATGCAATAAAGAATGGCAGCAAAATTAATTCATAGTCAGCCGCCGCCTCTGCCGGCGGCGGTGCGCCGGTGGTGTTGCGACACTTTGGCATCGGTTAACCGAACCTCTCGTTGGCGGCATTCAGTCGATGTGCTGGCGTGGCGCCAGGGTCTAGCTGTGACCAGGAATTATTCATTTTTTGGGGGGGGGGGGGGGAAATAACAAATAAACATTAAAAATGTGAAATTGATATCTACTCCATTATGAATTTGTGGGAGTGTTTCTGGTCTATTTTGTTATTATGAAAATAAAGAATAGTATTAAACTCCAAAATGAGCAGAATGTATATCATATAGGAATGGGACTGCCACTTCAACATCAACACCTCCACCTCATGGTCGAAGAGACTTTGGAAAGTACTTATTAGATTAGAAATGGAGAGTTCTAGTCCTTTTTATAATTCGAAAGTAATTGGAGACCAACCAGCTAAAGGATGGGTTATTTTCAATCACACATTTTTATCCCCCCCCCCCCGAAAAATCCCTCTGGGGATTTTTTCAAGGGTGAATTTTAATTGCCATTAAAATGCTTTCCCTTTGAGGTATCTCCCTCCCTCCATAACTACAGGGAATCCCAGTGTAGAAGTCACTTTTTAAATTATGTAAATTATCTATTACTTACAGACAGTATTTTTTATTGAGAAACATACGGACGTTTTTGTGGGGGAGTTTTTCAAGGGTGAATTTTAATTGCCATTAAAATGCTTTCCCTTTGAGGCATCTCCCTCCATCCCTAAATACAAAAAAAAAATCAGGGAATCCCAGTGTAGAAGTCTCTTTTTAAGTTTTGTAAATTAACTATTACTTACAGACAGTATTTCAGGTTCAAGATCTTTATTAATCAATAAAAAATGTTTTGAAAAAACTGTCAAATTAATGACTCACAGTGAGAATAACTCGTGTATGGGTTTATATACACTCAACAATAAATATATAATACTATCTCCAGATACTGGAATAAAAAGATTGCTCTTCAACTCTCCATATGGTAACATCAAACAAAATTCGAATAAAATCAAAATAACCAATTAAATAAAGTGAAATGAGGAGCATCCACCCCAGAAAATAAATCAAATTAATAATTACTGATTAAGGGATTCATTAATCTAATTTTATTATTAACCAACGATTTATTCAAATTTACCAAACTATGAAATTTATTCCAATTATATATAATACTATGCCTTGGTGAAAAACCTGACCTTCATATTTTATTAAAGCCTGACGGACTACAGAACTGCCACGGGTCCAATATGCATGCAAAACCTACCTTAAAAAAACATATCATCCTGAAAAAAATTATTATGCAAATAAAAATACTCAGACAAAAGACCTTGAACGTGTTTAATCATATAAAGAACAGAATGGAAAGAAGGGAAAAGATCCAGTGGAAGGATATATGAAATTTGATACATACTTTTTGTTGACGATTTACCAGGGTAAGAAAACGGGCTAGGCAGGCAATTTTTCAATAGACGCAGAGCTTTATTTTGTTGCCTCTGAAGAGGAAGAATATGAGTTTTAAAAGTATTCAAAAAAATAATGGGACAGTAATTTATATATGAATGCACTAGAGAATGATAAAGAGATTTCAGGGCAAAAAACGGCAGAACAAATTTCAGAAGATTCATCATTCCAATATTTCTTGCCAGTTTCATTCGAAGATAAATTGCATGGCTTTTAAATGATAAACTTGAACCCAGCATTATACCGATATATTTAATATCATCAACTCTTACAATTTCAATGGGTAGGCCTTGAATATTAATCATCATAATTTCCGGTGCTGTTTTCCCAGTACGAGAGAAGATGATGAATTTTGTCTTAGTACAATTAATAGTCAGTTTATTTCACGAAAACCGTAAGATAAACCTCTTCAGTGCTGATTCCAACCTAAGCTTCACAGATCTAGAGTCGGGGCTGCTAACATTGCATGCCGTGTCATCGGCGAATAATGTGTTAAGGCCAATATCTTTGATGCTATTACTGATATCATTAACATAGATAAGAAATAGGAGTGGACCCAAAATAGAGCCATGTGGGACTCCAACTGACTGAGATTGAGATACTGATGAGGAAGAAGTATCGCCTCCGTCTACATAATGATTTTGGTTTTTTAGGTATGACATTACTAAGTCATTAACTGGGTCTATTATGCCGCAGTTATCAAGTTTAGTATGGAATATTTTATGGGAAATCGTATCAAATGCCTTTTTAATGTCAATAAAAATTGTAGCAGGAATATCACCTTTGTCAAGGGCGTCATGAACAAACTTAGTCATTGCCATAATAGCATGCTCAGTAGAGTGAGACTTCAGGAAGCCAAATTGCATCGGACTAAAAAAATTTAGATTTCATTAAAAAGCTGACTATACGGCTATATAGGTACTTTTCGAGCAACTTCCCAAATGTAGACAGAATTGAAACCGCCCGATAGTTTGTTGGGTTCTTCAGGTCTCCTCCTTTATACAAAGAGATAATTCTTGCAGACTTGAAACAAAAAGGAAATCTTCCGGTTTTAAAACAGAGGTTGAACACATGGGAAAGCGGGATTACAATATTTGGTGCTACGCACTTAATCAGATTAGTAGATGACCCATCAATCCCTTCCTAGGATCCATTCTTTAAACGGTTTGTTGTAAGTAAAAGTTCATCTGGGGTTACAGGAGTAAGAAAAATGGAGCAATTGTGAGACGGGGGTAGATATGATTGAAAGTCCTCTCCAGTTTCATTATCCAGATGACGGGCCAGGTTGTTTTTAGCAGTTGACGCGGTTTCCTCGCCAATTTTTGCAAAGTTTATATTTAATGCATTGACAACTTCTACTTTTCCTGTATTAAGTTTAGTTCCATCTTCAGCTATTAATTCATCAGGAAGATCATGGGTCTTATGCTTTTCTAAGCACTTATTAATTATTTCCCATGTCTTCTTGGGGGACCCTTCTGCTTCAACAAATGCTTCGGCGAAGTAATGACTTTTTGCTAATCTTAAAATTTTTGTAAAATAATTTTTGTATCTGCGAAAGTCATCTAATTTAGCTTCAGATGGATGCATTAAGTATGCCTTATATAACAGATTCTTATTTTTTATTGATACCAGCAATCCAGGAGATATCCAAGGCTCAATCGGCTTTATACTATTGCTTCTTGATATTTGGCGGAGAGGGAAAGCATTATTGAAACAACGTTTAAACTGATTCACAAAAAATTGAGCAGCAAAATCAGGGTCCGAAGACTCTAAACAAGAAGAAAAATCACTTGAAGAAAGCAATACTTTAAGTTTACTTAAGGAGTTTCTCTTAGTCATTCTCATTTTTCTTTTAGTAGGCCTATTAAACTCTGTAATCAAGTGAAGGTCGGTCACGAGCATCAAATGGTCTGAAAAATCTTCAATAACCACATCACTAGACTTTAGTTCCAGATTCGTAAACAGATTATCAATAAGGGGAGCAGAATCTTTCGTTATTCTTGTTGGAACTCCATAAGCTGGTAAGAGACCACCGGACAGACAAACTGATAACAAGTCAGCCCCGTCAGAAGAGTTTCCGTGGAAATTACCACTTGAATTATTAGAATTATATAAATCAATATTAAAGTCACCCATGATAACTATTTTTGGATACTTTTTCGAAGAAATAAGCACAAAATCATCAAGAAGTTCCATGAAGTTTGAAGCAGGAGAACTTGGAGGCCGGTAAAAAACACAACACAAAATTTTCATACCATTTACATCTATTTTAACTGCCAAAAATGTAAACGCCATTTCAACATATAGGTGATCAAATTCACGCACCAGATCTGACTGAATTTTTGATTTAATGAAAAAACCTACCCCTCCCTGTTTTTTATTAATCCGATTCTTATGAAGTATAATCCTGTTTATTAATAAATGTCTTTGTCGAATCATTTAAAAATGTTTCACAAGAGGCGAAGACATCTATATTATGATGAGAAATAATCAGGGATATTCGATCAAGAATATTTAGTAACCCGCGACAGTTCAAAAATGTCATTCTAAAATTAGCGCCTTTATTTAAAACTTGGGCGGGGAGTAGATATTTATTTTTTGGGATAGAATGAACCATCATATCAAAAACATCGTCATCTTTGGATAAATTCTCAAATATTTTACCTAAATCTAGGGGGAGCTCCTCGAAATTATGAAGTCTATCATCCATTATCTCGATGCTTGGTACACTTATTGACAAAAAGTGACTTACCAACCATACGGAGAGTCAAAGGAGACAATTGTAACCAGAACTTCATCTGAAAGAGACAAATATAAACAAAAAACTAGAACTTTATAACACGGAAACCTTATATAAGAAAAATCAGGAATAGTGTGGCACAAAGTAAGGAAATTAAATATAACAGTTTTGATAACAAAAGAAAAAAAACAAAGTAAGAACTCATTATGATACTTTTGCGAACGGGCCTCTGAAAATAAGATAATCATAATCCTCAAACAATCATAAATTATTAACTAAAATAACAACCACAGCACTAAACACAAAATAAACAAAATACTCCGCAAAATCTTATAAATATAAACTCAGATTACTACTATCCCATTCAGTTACAGATCAGCTCTCTCCCATATCACCGAACCTTTATTTGCTATTGGGGAACATACAGATGTTTTTTGGGGGAGTTTTTTACAGGGCAGGGGGATTGTCTTGCGGAACTTTTAGTGGGGATAAAATTTTTGGGAGTAATTTTCTTTCAGCAGGGATTTATTTTCTATGTGGGGCATTTGTTGCAGGGGGGTATGTCTATTTTCCATGAGGATCTATTTTATGGCGGCAGGAGGGGGGTGGGAGGGGAAGCCAGCCAATAGAACTATATCCAAGCACTTAAAAAATGGGATGAGGCTAGGTTTTAGTAATCTTGATTTTTTGTCCAGATAACCATTAATAATTCAGGTAACCAGATTTTTATCCAAGAGAGTCTTTTCAAGTGTACCCCTTCCCCCCCCCCCCTCTGGTGTACTGACTTCCCATAAAACTGAAAATTTCTTTGCTAGAAGATTAAAATATTTAGCAACTTGTATTAACAGTCAGGCAGAGATTTGGTTTGCTTTAGAGTGAAAAACCTCAAGGTACTACAGGATTTTTCTCTTTATTATCAAAACATAGAGCAATGAATATTAGTATGGTAATACCTCGTTTTATGCTATTCGACAAATCCTTCCTCAATTAAGGTTATATACATCTGCCAATTAAGACTGAATTTTACATGTATTAAAGGTAAAATAAGGCAATAAAGAAACTGTTTAATAAAAATGAGAGTCTTAAGTTTTTTATGTGATTTTGTGGGTTTTTTTTTCTGCAGGACATATTGAGTAGCCTATAGCATATTGACATTTGATTGATTTTCAGAATTTGGAGATCGCAATCCGTAAGACGCAGAACGTGGTTCTAGGAGAGCTAACTGAGTATTTTGCTTAATTGAGGGAACTATGAATACAACCGACCACTCTAGCCATGTTAATGTTAAACAAGGTAAATTAAAAGTTCAAAGCTATTACGTTTTTAACTGTTTGAAGTTTTGAACTAGAAACTATTCAGAGTTTTTATAGTTAATCATAGTTTTGCATAATAATGAATTAGTCATTATTTTCCCACCCCATCCTAACAAAAAAAGAAAACCAGATCATAATTTGCACTTTACTGACAAATGGATTATCTGTTTAATTTACATATACTGATATTTGTTGTTTTAATCCTGATATATGTAATTTTTAATCCTGACACGAATAGTATTTTTTATTTACTTTTATATCTCCACAAGTCAAGCTGAAAACTTAAACTTAATATCATTCCGAAAAGACTCTACTATCTATGCTTTTTGACAACCTGGATACACTTACATTCTTTTTTTTATTTATTTAAATTGCGAGAGTAGAAGTAGTAATAGTAGTAGCCCCGAAAGTTTCATCTTAATACCCTATTCGTTCTCGATGTATGGCTGAGGTGTCTTATTAGCAACTATAAACATGATGCCTATTGGATTAGTTGTAAAGCAACATTAGCTTTTAAGGCATAATTGGCTAATTACATATTTGTGGGCGGTTGGTGTGCCCAATATCCCTAGAGACATAGTTTCTGGACTGTTCTAGGCTACTCTGCTGAACGGAATTGCTATCACAAAATTTTGAATGGGTGTGTATGGAAATTGAATGGGTTTGAGATATTTGCCCTCTTGTTAACCTTTAATCTCTTTTTAATCTTATAAAGGGCACGATAACTTTTAATTTTGATTCGAATTATATCCCTTAAAACTTTCAATTATATTTCTAGCTAATATAAAGTGGTGCTACCTATGATATTGCTTATATGCCCTTTTCAAAACCTGCATGCAAACAGTTTTTTCGTTTAATTGAAATTCCCTGTAAATGGTCCCTAAATATTTTACTTTAATATCCTTCGTGTTATTAGTTACAACAACTATAGTGGTAGTATTAATAGTATGCACATTGTGCCTTCTGACTAGTTCAAAATCCGCCATAACTTATCCTTAAAGGTCTAACTTTATAATGTAAGTCGTTCTTGAGATATTGCTTTTTTCACCTTTTTGAAAGTCCTAATGCTCATAGTTTGTTTTGATTTAGTTCAACATCCGCCTTAATATTCCTTAAAAGCTTCACCTTATAACTTTTAGCTTGCGTAGTAGCAATAGTTGTAGTAGCATTAGTAGCAGTATGCGAATATCACATTTGGTTTCTTCAACATCCTCTTCAACACGTGATGAAACATTCAACTTAATACCATCAACCATTCCTGAAATATTTCTGATACGTCCTCTTGACGTCCTTGTGAGCGTAGTGTGTTTCGTCTTAGTTCCATACAAATTCAATATATCTTAAATTTGTCGCCTTAATACCTTTAGTTTTAATAGCAATAGTGGTAGTAGTAGCTGCAGAATTAATAGTAATAACCTGAGCTTTTGCTGTTACGCCCTTTTGACAACCTACATAGGCTACAGACGGCATTTTGTGATTAAGTTAACCTCCTGCCTCAAAATTCTTTGAAATTTTCTTCTTCATAACCTTAGTCCTAGTTGTAATAGTAGTCACAGTAGTAGTACTGGCATTGCTAGTAGTAGTCTCATAGGTAACGCAATAGCGGAGCCTAAGTAAAGAACGATGTTGGCAATATGAGTTAATTTTTTTTTTAGACCAGGACACTTGGTATCAAAGGAATCGTCGTAGAAACTTCGAAAAGGGTTCATTTGATTGGAAATTGGAAGGACATGTACCCTTTTTAATAGCCGAAAGTAATTGCAAGGCAACTAACACCCCTTCCACGCCCAACATTTCCCCAAACACTTCCAACCAAAATCTTGAGATAGCCATTTTGTTCCACGCAGTTAAAGTTCAGGAAATTATACCTTTGAGCAGGACACTCCCCTCACAGTCTTCAGAGCAAGGGTTATAAGTTATGCCCCGGGGGCATATAAGTTTTATTGAAATCTTTGTCATAGAAACTTCAAAAAGGGCTCATTCAATTGGAAATTCAAAGGTTTAGTGCCCTTTTTAATAGTCGAAAGTGATTTGAGGGCAACTAGCCCCCCTCTCTCGCCCACATTTTCCCCAAACATCCAATCAAAATTTTTAGATAGCCATTTTATTCAGGGTTTTGGATTTCTAGATAGAAATTATGTTTTTGACATAGACATTTTGTTCAACGTAGATTAAAGATCTGGAAATTATGTCGTTGAGGAGGAAAATCCCCCCACAGCCCTCGGTGCAAGTGTCGTAAGTTATGCCCTCGGGGTATATAAAGTTTTTATAGAAAGTGTTTTCGTAGAAACTTCAGAAGGGGCTCATTTGATTGGAAATTCAAAGGGCTAATGCCTTTTTTAATTGTCGAAAGTGATTGGAGGGCAACTAACCCCCCTCTCACGCCCACCATCTCCCAAACACATTCAATCAAAATTTTGAGATAGCCATTTCTTCAACATAGTTGACAGTTCTGTAAACCATGTCTTTGAAGATGACAGCCCCCCCACAGTCCTCAGGGCAAGGGTTGTAAAATGTGCCCTGGGGGCATATAATATTTTTATAGAAAATGTTGTCGTAAAAACTTCAAAAAGGGCTCTTTCGATTGGAGATTGAAAGGACTAGTGCCCTTTTTAATAGTTGAAAGTGATTAGAGGGCAACTAACCCCCCCCCCTCTCACGCCCATCATTTCCCCAAACAAATGCAATCAAAATTTTGAGATATCCATTTTTTTCAACGTAGTTGAAAGTTCTGGAAATTAGGTCTTTGAGAATGATAACCACCTCAGAGCCCTCAGGGCAAGGGTTGTAAGTTATGCCCTGGGGGCATATAAGGTTTTTATAGAAAGCGTTGCCCTTTTAATAGTCGAAAGTAATTGGAGGGCAACTAACCCCCCTCTCACGCCCACTATTGCCTCCAACAGATCCAATCCAAATTTTGATATAGCCATCTTGTTCAACGTAGTTGAAAATTTCGGAAATTAGGTCGTTGAAGATTACACCCCCCCTCCCACAGCCCTCAGGGTAAGTGTTTTAAATTATGCCCTTGGGGCATATAAGGTTTCTATAAAAAGGTTTATTGCAGAAACTTCGGAAAGGGCTCATTCGATTGGAAATTGAAAGGGCTAGTGCACTTTTTAATAGTAGAAAGTGATTGGAGGGTAGCTAAACCCCCCCCCCCCCAGTCACGCCCACCATTTCCCCAAACACGTCCAATAAAGATTTTGATATAGCCATTTTGTTCAATCTAGTTTAAAGTTCTGGCAATTAGGTCTTTGAGGATGACAACCCTCAGGGCAACGGTTGTGAGTTGCGCCCTATGGGCATATAAGGTTTTTATAGAAAGTATTGTCGTAGAAGCTACAAAAAGGGCTTATTCAATTAGAAATTGAAAGGGTTAGTGCCCTTTTTAATAGTCGAAAGTGATTAGAGGGCAACTAACCTACCTCTCACATCCACCATTTCCCCAAACACATCCAATCAGAATTTTGAGATAGCGATTTTGTTCAACGTATTTGAAAGTTCTGGAAATTATGTCTTTGAGGATGAAAATCCCCCTACTCCCCTCAGGGCAAGGGTTTTAAGTTATACCCTGGGGCCATGTATGTTTTTACAGATAGTGTTGTCATAAATACTTCAAAAATGGCTTACTCAATTGCAAATTGAAAGGGCTAGTGCTCTTTTTAAAAGTCGAAAGTGATTGGAGGGCAACTAACCCCCCTCTCACGCCGACCATTTCCCCAAACACATCCAATCAAAATATTGAGATAGCCATTTTTTCAACGTAGCTGAAAGTTCTAGAAATTATGTCTTAGAGGATGACAACTCCCCACAGCCCTCAGGGCAAGGGTTGTAAGTTATGCCATTGGGGCATATAAGGTTTTTATAGAAAGGGTTGTCGTAGAAACTTCAAAAAGGGCTCATTCGATTGGAAATTGAAAGGACTAGTGCCTTTTGTAATAATAGAAAGTGACTGGAGGGCAACTAACCTCCCTCTTACGCCAACCGTTTCCCCAAACACATGCAATAAAAATTTTGCGATAGTCATTTTTTCAACGTAGTTGAACGTTCTTTAAATTTGGTCTTTGAGGATGACAACCCCCCACAGACCTCTGGGTAAGGGTTGTAAGTTATGCCCTGGGGGTATATAAGGTTTTTGGGGAAAGTGTTGTTGTAGAAACTTCAAAAAGGGCTCATTTGATTAGAAATTTAAAGGACTGTTGCCCTTTTTAATAGTCGAAAGTGATTGAAGGGTAACTAACCCACCTCTCACGTCCATAACTTTCCCAAACACATCCAATCAAAATTTTGAGATAGCCATTTTTTTCAACGTAGTTAAAAGTTCTGTAAATTAGGTCTTTGAGGATGAGAAGCCCCCCCCCCCACAGCCCCCAGGGCGAAGGTTGTAAGTTATGCCCTGGGGGCATATAAGGTTTTTATATAAAGTGTTGTTGTAGAAACTTCAAAAATGGTTCATTAGATAGGAAATTGAAAGGGCTAGTGCCCATTTTAATTGTCGAAAGTGATTGAAGGGCAGCTAACCCCCCTGTTCACGTTTACAATTTCTCCAGACACTTCCAATCAAAATTTTAAGATAGCCATTTTGTTCAACGTATTTGAAAGGTCTGCAAATTATGTCTTTGATTATAAATCCCCCCGCCCTCAGGGCAAGGGTTTTAAGTTATGTCCTTGGGGCATATAAGGTTTTTATAGAAAGCATGTTGATACAAACTTCGGAGAGGGCTCATTGGATTGGTAATCAGACGCTCTAGTGCTCTTTTAAAGAGTCAAAGTGATCAGAGGGTGGCTAACCCCCCCCCCCCCCCACATAAACACACGTCGTATTGTCCCGAAATGCATCTAATAGAAATTTTTTGTTTGCTGTTCTAATCTAAATATCATATAACAAGGCTTTTGGGGTTGAAACAGACCCCAGAAGAGACTCAGTCTTTTTCCCCGAAAGAGACAATGTCAATATAAAACGAACAGAAATTAATTAAAAAAACTTTTTCCTCAAAATAAATTTTCAAAAAAAAAGTAAAGAACTCCTTTAAACTAAAAATGAACAAAAATACAATCAAATAATATACCAAGCATACAACTACCACAAATCAGTATCAAGGAGGCACACTTGTGCCTCTATAAAGAGGCGACCCACCACAATGTTAAGCGATTTCCGGTCCTAGCGGTCGCAGAGAGACAGCGGTAATCGCATTTTGTAGCCCAAGCTCAAACTAAGAAACGTACAAAATTTCACCCCCCTCCGACTTTATCTTCATGGGTAAAAGTGGGCCGGAAGTTTCGACCCTCCGACCACAGCCCCCCTTTGACGTTGTCCGATTGGGTTGAAATTTAGAGGTTAAGCTTTCCTAGGACCCGGGAGCTTATCCTCGAAATTTCAGCTCAGTCCGATCACTCCTTCCCTGTTTTCCAAAAACCAAATATAGCCACTTAAAGTTCATTTCTTTTTTTTTTTTTGTTATGGACGCCTACAGGCTACAGTTGGCAACTGATCCGGGTGAATGAGGACTCATTCGAAGCAGAATTCGACCTGTTAGGGCCTTTTGATATTTTCAGACCGAAAAAATTATCCCCCGAATTTACATTTACGAAAAACCTCGTTTTCCTATAAGAGCCCATGTTAATTTTTCCCACCACAGCCCCCCTTTAACTTTGTCTGATCGGGCTGAAATTTAGAGGATAAGCTTTCCTGGGGCCTGGGAGCTTATCCTCGAAATTTCAGCTCAATCTGATCACTCCTTCCCTGTTTTCCAAAAACCAAATATCAAGTTTTTTGGGGATTTGCTTGCGTCAAAAATAGATTCGACTTACTAAAAAACAATTACAATTGTGTCTCTTTAGTACAGCGGTCGATACTCCTGACTGTCAGGCGGAAAACCTGGGTTCGATTCACCGTCAGAGGAAATTTTTTATATACTGAATTTAAAGTTTAAAAAAGAAACTCAGTTTCTTTTTTAAATTATTTGAAAAAAATTACGTTTTCTAAAGAGTTAAAGAGGTTGAGTTACAGGGTCGACCCTTAAAACACCCTGTCGAGAAAGAAAAGAATAATACACAATGATCTAACAGTTAGTCAAGCAATAATAAGTAATAAACTGTACAAAAACGTGCAGAAATTATTTGAAAAAAACTACGTTTTCTAAAGAGTTAAAGAGGCTGAGTCACAAGTTCGAACCTTAAAACGTACAGGGATTAGAAGGTACAGTTGGGGGGCTGCCGCCCCCCAAACCCC
>JAQQPU010001677.1:0-30867 GCA_029168905.1 Artemia sp. Kazakhstan ARC1039 | reverse complement strand
TTTTTTTCAAATAATCTATAAATAAATGAAACCCAAAAACAAACAAATTAAAATAAATAACAAAGTCAAACTCAAAACGAGCAGAAACTAATATGAATAGGGTTCTAAAACCCTATGCTTTCTAAAAGCCAGAAAATAATTTTTACTTTACTGAAAAATTCTTTTGAATGTTTTCATTTTTATAACTTTAAGAAATCAAAAATTAATTAAGATTTTTAGAAATAAATATCAGCATATGTATATTAAACTGACAATGCATATTTTTTTTCAGTAAATTCATTTGAATTTTTTCAGTAAAGTACAAATTATATTCTGGCTTTTAAAAAGCATAGGGTTTTAGAACTCTACTCGCATTAATATCTGCTCGTTTTGAATTTGACTCTGTTATTTATTTAAATTTCTATTTGTTTTGGGTTTCATTTATTTATTGATACTGATTTGTGGTAGTTGTATGCTTGGTATATTATTTGATTTTTTTTCATTTTTAGTTAATAGAGTTCTTTACTTTTTTTTAAAAACTTATTTTGTGGAATTTTTTTTTAAAATTAATTAATAGTAATAACAGTAGTACTAGTATTAGCAGTAGTATTAACATATTGCCTTTTGATCAGTGGAACGTCCCTCTAATCAAGTTCTGGAAGTTTTAGCATAATATAATTAGCCATTGTTAATATATTACTGATATTTCCTTTTGATAATTTGTATGACCATATACTTCATAAAATTTTCATCTCAATGCTCTTAGCCTTACAAGTCGTTGCAGTAGAAGTAGTAATAAATGTAGCAGTGGTAATTAGTAGTATTAGCAATAGTTTGCATATATTGCCTTTTGTCCAGATGATCTTCCCCTTGAAGCATGCTCTGAAAGTTCCAACTTAATGCCCAAATCAATTTTTGAGATAAGCTCTTTTAAAAATGTGCATGCACATAGCGTCTTTTGATTTTGTTCGAATTTCCCCTCAATATTGTAAATGGAGTAATTTGGTAGTAGTGGTGGTAGTTGTAGTAGTGTTGGTAGCAATTCAAATACTGTTTGTTTGTTTTTTCCTATCATTTCCTGAAAATTCCAAATTAATATCCTCTTTCTTTCCCGAGTTATGCCCTTTTGACAATCTGTATACACATAAAGTTTTTTTATTTATTTCAACACTCCCCTCAACATTCTCTGAAAGGCTCGCCGGAGTGCCCTTCGTCTTCTTAGAAAATAAAATTCAAACATGCATACCTTTTTCAATAACATATACTATATGTAAACAAGCCGGGAGATAGTTTATAGCATTCATCAAATTGTTAGGTTTTTAGAGCTTATGGGGAATATATACTTCTAGTATGGGTCCCAGAACTTGTTGGAATGGCTGGAAATGAATCTGCTGATAGTATGGCTAAGTTAGGTATTCTAAACACATTCAATCAAAGTTTTGAGCTATTTTTTTCAACGTAGTTGCCAGTTCTTTAAATTAGTACTTTGAAGATGACACCTCCCCCCCCCCTCCCACAGTCCTCAGGGCAAGGGTTGTAAGATATGCCCTGAGGGCATATAACGTTTTTTATAGAAAGCGTTGTCCATCTCCCAAACACATGTGTTTGTTCAAATTGTTAGGTCATTAGAGCTTATGGGGAATGATATACCTCTAGTATGGGTCCCAGCACATGTTGGAATTGCTGGAAATGAATCTGCTGATAGTATGGCTAAGTTGGGTATTCTAAATGTCTAGAGTGTAACTGTAACACCCACGCAAAGTGAATATACAACTGTATTTATAATGTATTGTATGACAGGGAGAGAAATGAGTACATTAAAAGTTGTGCAAACTCAATTTTAGAGCTTTATGTTTATAGGCCACCACCTGATGGACTGGTGCATGATATTAGATCTGTTGCTGCTACTATTTTCAGATTGAGGACAGGCTATGCTAAAACCCATTCAGTTTTGCATAAATGGGGCAGAGTTAGCTCTCCTCACTGTGATATTTGTAATGAGTATGATGATGTTAGACATATCCTAATGAAGTGTAGTAAATATGATGTACAAAGAAATGTATTTAGAAGTTTAATTTTAAAGTATTTTGGTGCATTTACAATGAGAGCAATCCTAGGTCATGCAAAGTCCCCTAAGTGAGCCCATAGAAAGGCTATATTCTTATTGACTAAATATATTAAAAATTGTAATCTGTATAATATTTTATAATTTTTGTGTCTTTATTGTATTTATGTATGATTCTTTTAATTTTTTTTTTTTTTTTTTTTTTTTTAAGCTGTGTTTTAAAATTTTATATATTTCTAGACATGTTATGTGACCATAACAAGCTGTTATATGTGCAATAATGTCTGTGATTTAAGCAAGAACACTATACAACGTATTAGTACAACCCCATAATATTTTAAGTGTTGACATGGCCTGTGCCAAATATATATTTGTGTAACATTCAGAGTGACATGGCTCCAATTAGAGCCCAAGATTTAGAAGAGGATCGAACGTATATGAGCGGTTGATTTGCTCAAATGTCAACTGAACAACAACATCTGTAAACAATGAACGAATTGCTTAAATTACAGTCATTCCCCTGAGGAATGTGGGCAGGTTGACATCACTAAAGACATAAGTACTGAATCTTTCAGCAATGCTGAACAAAATATCTCTCTTAAAATTTCAACCGGCCATGTTTTGGGGAATGATAGGCTCGGGATGGCTGATTGTCCTCTGCTCAATTTTGACTCTGAAAAAGAGCACTAAAACTTCTGACTTCCAATCAGATCAGCCCCATCTGATCCAAAGTTTGTACCACCACCCGTAATACCACCTGTAAAAACTTTAAAAAGAGCTAATAAATTAAACTGAATATTTGATGTATAATGATATTAATTGGTGAAAGCTCATCAGTTCAAAATGTCACTATAATTTTAATGTTTATTTTCAATATTAAGTACAAAAGAAAATATTCGTCATAAAATTGGTTTTCAGTAAAGCGCCAATGACGCAGTAGGTTTTAGACTTCTACAGTGAGAGAAGGAGGTCATACCAAAACTCTTGCTTGTGGTGATTTTTGTTCGTTTCAAACTTGATCTGTATATTCAATTTAAGTTTCACTCGTTTTAAGATTTATTTATTAATTTACATTAATATCTATTGTATGTTTGTTTGCATTGATTGTTTATTTAATTTCTGTTCGTTTTTAGTTTCATTTATACTTCAATAGGAAAATTTTTTTTTTCGTTTTAAGCTTGATATTCATATTCAATCTAAGAATTACTCTCTTTAAGATCTATTTGTTCATTTATATTATTACTTTGTGTATATTTTTGCTATGATTGTTTATTTAATTTCTGTTCGTTTTGGGTTTCATTTATTCTTTAATAGTAATTTCTGGTCGTTTTGAGTTTGAATTTTAAAATGTATTTGTATCTGCTCAGCTTAAGTTTAAAAATGGCCTTTACTTTTCTTTGAAAAACTTATTTTTGGGAATTCTTTTCTTAATTAATTTCCATAAAAAACCTTATATGCCCTTGGTGTATAACTTAAAAACCCTCGCCCTGAGGCCTGTTGGTGGAAGAGTGTCATCCACAAAGACATAATTTCTGGACCTTTCAACTACGCTAAATAAAATGGTTGTCTTGAAATTTTGATTGAATGCGTTTGGGGAAAGGATGGGCGTGGGGGACTGTTTGCCCTCCAGTCACTTTTGAACATTAAAAAGGGAAGTTTCTGCAACAACAAATGTCCATTTCAAAATTTCTGTCAGATGTTTTCTGGGGAAAATACGACGTTTGGGGGGGGGGGGGTCTGCCGTCTCATCACTTTGACTCTCAAAAAGGGCACTAGAACGTCTATTTATAAATCAAATGAGCCCCCTCCAAAGCGTATTCCACCACCCTGGCCATAAGAACCTTATTTTCCCCCGGGCATAACCTACAACCTTTGCTCTAAATACTCTAAGGGGTTGTGATCCTCATTGACATACCTTTGGGACCTCTCAACTACGATGAACAAAATGGCTATTTCAAAATTTTTATTGACTGATGAAAATTTGAAAATGATTGGATGTGTGGGACCCCAGTTACTTTCGAATATTAAAAATGACACTAACCCTCTCAATTCTCAGTCAAATGAGCCCTTTTCGAAGTTTCTAAAACTCCCTCTATACGAAGTGCCCTGTTCTAAAAAAAATATAATGATAATAAATAATAGGCTACATTGTGCTCTTATAATTCTTTATTTAGATAGTGCCAATACTCTACCTATGATACCCTATATTGTTCTTATAGTTTGCTTTTTTTCACCTTAGATTTGATATTGTCAAATATACCCCACCCACTATTCCCAAAGAAATTGTTTAAATACCAACTTTGATGGAAATCAAGCAGCGTTTTATAAATATATACTAAAAAGTTTTTTGAAGTAAACTTTCTCTTACCTTGCAATGAACAAGTAGAAATTTTGGATAAAAACTATGTTTAATGTCAGAGGCCATTTAAAATTTTTTTGATTTTTTTTCAATTAAAAGTAAAGAGCCATATCAAAGCCTAAACTAAAGTCATACAACAAGCCAAATTCAACTCAACAGAAATTAGTATGAACAAATAACTGAAACAGGAGGTGAATATAAACAGAAATGAAAAGAAACCCAACATTAACCAAAAATTACCATGCTGCTGCAGATGAAGAAATGAAACCCAAAACGAGCAGAAATTATTTACAACTAATAGTAGGGCTTTTGTCTGCTTAAGTTCTCTAAAAGCCAGTACATCATTACCGCTTTACCAAAAACAATTTATACTTCGAGCAGGGATTTTTTTTTTCGTAAAATCAACAACAACAAAATAAAATCCTAATGCTAGTTATGGCTGTCAGTTAAAATTTATTATACTCAATATGTATCTTGAAGAGTGAAGTTTTTATTTAATAAAACATCAACAGTAAAAGAAATGGAATTATGATACTAATAAAGATTACAGGAATAATTTAAACAGAGTTATTAAATTTTTGACTTTCAATTTAATTTTACAATTTTACAAGGATCTTTTTTTCAAAAACAATTTTTGGTCTGTTATAAGGCAGAAGCCATACTATAGACAGACATTGAATAAGTGTATATCGTAATACATTGTTGTATTAAAAGAATCTTTTCTTGGTGTATTTTGTTGTGAATGTTTACTTCTGTATATAAATTTGTGTCACGACCATTTATAAAAACAGCTATTTTGTTGGCTTAAAAATTCGGGGATCATAAATCTATCCAACCACATTTGCTTCCAAAATTTTTATCGTCAATGAGTTTCCCATTTTCCCATTGGTCTTGTCAGCATACCCTGTAAATCTCAGGGGATCCGCTAAATTCATAAGCAAAATGTGTCTTCAAACATTTTTAGGCCTTGTATAGGTCTCCTTGGTATTCTTTCTTCTTTGTTAAGCTCAACCTGGTTCAGTCTACATAATAAATAATTTTTAACTCTGTCTTAGATGAAACAAATAATGGAAATGGGCCATGTGAATTTAATATGTAATTTTCTTTCAGAAGTCGAAGACAATTTTCAAAACGAAAATGAACAGTGTTTTGAATCTGAAAGGATTTATTTATCACCTAAACAAGAAAGACAGCCTTCAATTAGCGGGTCCACGGAATCTATAAAAACAGAAGATGATTTGGATTGTCTAAAAGCAGAGTCAGCTACTGACTATAATGAAGGTATCTTTTGAAATATCCATAGACTTTATCCATAAATTAACAAATTTTTTGTGCACATGATTGCACGTTTTTCAGGTGTTTGATCCGTAAATCCTTATTTAAGTTTTAAATCTAAGCAGATTTAAATCTATATGCAGCATAAACCATCCTGAAATTGAATCAACTGACCAAACGCCTCAACCCCTATCTGCTCGGGCCTTCAACCTTTCCTATCCTTCCCTGATATTCTCATTTTCTTTAAATCTTATTCTATGAACAATTCCTTGAGGATCTGCTTTCAAATTGCCCCCTAAGAGATGGTCAATGAGAAAATTTTTTTCGGAATCTATCCTTCATCTGTAAAACAAGGCCTTGCCATCTTAGCTTTATCTTAGTGCCGTACAAAAACACCCTTTAGTCGGATCATCCCGAGTTTAGTGAGCTCTAAATTGGATTTGTAACAGCCTTAGTTTATCGAAATGAACACATAATAATTTTAGATGACTTCGTCTTCCTTCACTTTCTGCCTTCCTCTGCCTTTCTCTGCCCAACTCTCTTCCTTCCTTCTTAATCTGATGGTATGATTTTTAGGGGGTGCCTCCCCCTTGTTTCAAAATATGGCTCCCAGCTTTTGATGGGTAATTCTAAAATCAATGATGTCGATAAAATGTTTTTTAAAACTTTTTCCAATATAAATCGCACTGCGAATTTTTACTAAAAATTCACTGAAACCACGTTATATGGCTGTACAAGTTAGGTGTCCAACAAGCATTGCTGGTACCGATCTGATAGCGTTGCCTCTGATAAAAAGTGAACTCAAACTTTCAATTTCCAATCAAATCTGCCCTCTCTAAAGTTTATGCAAGCATCCCTGCCATAAGAACCATACTTGCCCCCAGGCATAACTTACAAGGCCTGTCCCCGGGCCCTGTGGGGTTGTGTTGTCACCTGAGTTTTTGTTGATTGACTTTTCAACTATTTAACAAAATGGCTGCCTCAAAATTTTTATCGGATGCAATTGGGGAAAAAGGGACGTGGGGGGGGCTATTTGCCCTCCAATCTCTTTTGGCTCTCGAAAACTGAACTAGAACTTTCAATTTCCTATCAAATGAGCCCTCTCTGAAGTTTTTACGAATATCCTTTCTATAAGAATCATATATGTCCCCAGAGCATAACTTACAACGCCTGCCATGGGGCCCTGGGGGTTTGTCTTTCTGTTATATCATCTTTGAACTATTTAAAAAAAATGACTATCTCAAAGTTATTATCGGATAGGTTTGAGGGAAAAAGGGCATGGAGGGGCGGGGGGGGGGTAGTTGCCCTCCGATCTCTTTTGACTCTTAAAAAGTGAAATAGAACTTTCAATTTCCAATCAAATGAGCGCTCTTTGAAGTTTATACGAGCATCCCTTCCACAAGAACCATATATGCCCCCAGGACATAACTTTCAATACCCGGGGGTTGTGTAAACACCGGAGTTTTTGTTATATGATCTTTGAACTATTTTTAACAAAATGGCTATCTCAAAATTTTTATCGGACGCATTTGGGAAAAAAGAGTGGGGGGGGGGTTACCCTCTGATATCTTTTGACTCTTTAAAAGTGAACTAGAACTTTCAATTTCCAATCAAATGAGCCAACTCTGAAGTTTATAGGAGCATTCCATCCATAAGAACCAAATATGCCCCCAGTGCATAACTTACAACGCCGGCCCCCGGGCCCTGGGGGGTTGTGTCGACACCAGAGTTTTGTTCTATAATCTTTGAACTATTTTTAACGAAATGGCTATCTCAAATTTTTTTTCGGATGTATTTGGGAAGAAAAGGTCTGGGGGGGGGGCTAGTTGCCTCAGATCATTTTTGACTCTTAAAAAGGGCACTAGAACTCCTGATTTTCAATCGAAGGAGCCCCCTCCCAAGTTTGTGTGACGACCCCTTCCATATGAAGAGCCTCTGGGAAAAAAAAACAAAAACATTGGAACCATATGGCCTTTACTATAGGCAACGCTATAGCCTTGCCTCTGATAATCCAGCACTCTTGAAAAAGATTAAAAAACTTTCGTGGGTACACCAGCAGGTTGCAGGTTGAGCCACAGTGACTGTCTGTTGACATTTTCAAACACACATCGAAAATCAGCGATGCCAATTCACGCCTTTCTTTTAAATTAAAGGAAATTTTCTACTTACTGTCTATTTGTACGCGTTAACTCGGTAGTGGACGGCTCCGACACTAACCCAGCCTGATGGGGGTGATGCAGGGGATAAAGGTAGCTCGTTCCTTGCTGGAGGAGTGGCTTAGAAAATAGTCTTCTGGGCTCCGAGAGAAGATTTTTGCCACGGTCGTTTATATATTCTGCTTTGCTTCCTTTCCCCTTGTAATCTTGCACAAGTAAGCCCATCTTCCAGTCTAATGGGACCATCCTAGAGCGCCACACAATATTGAACAGTAGTTACAGCCAGAGGACCATGGATGGACCGTCACTCTTTCGGATTTCTGATCTCAGGCCACAAATTTCCCGGACTTCGTTATTCTTTAGCTCTTGAGTTGCAGTTTTAATTTCTTCTACCTTGAATTCAGTCATTTTCGAGGCAGATGTAGCATTGGTCACAGCTGCAGTAAGTTGCTCGTCAACTTGGTCATATGGCTTTCAGTTTAGTAGTTTCTCAAAGTGATCTTCTCATTGGCGATTGGTCGTGAATTTTCTCGCCAGTGGCGTTTCGGAAATACTTCTTTTTCTGATTCTGTTGATGTGAGTCTGAGAGCTCACGAAGAATTTTGTATGTAGCTTCAATGTCCTTTTTTTGTCAATTTTCCGCGATTATTGGCTATTATTGTGGCTTTAAGGGGAATACCGAATTTGGTTATATAAATAATCTTCCAAATTTGCATGCCTTCAGAAGAAGAATTATCGATGTGGTTTGCGGATGACACAGCAATTGGTTTGAAGGCGGGCAATGAGGAGGACCTACGATTGTCCCTTGAAATTGTTGCTCTGAATGTAAATTCTTAGTTTTATGATAATCAACTAATACCTAACCTAGAGAAGTCGGAATTGAATGTTTTGGGGATAAGTCTGAAGTCAGTGAGGTGTGTGTCATTCCAAGCTATTAATATTGGAATTTCCTCCATAAAAAGAGTAGATGTATTCAGATTTTTAGGTATTTATATTAATCCAACTTTGTCGTTTAAATCACATATTAGTAAATTCTTGGCAACAGTGTTCAGGAATCTCGGTTGTTTTGCATCGACTGAAGTTTTTGTTTCCGCACCAAATCATGAGGATTTTAAATTTTTCAGTAGTTGAATGTTACTTTTAATATTGTCCGAGCGTCTGGATGTCGACTTCCTCTTCCCATTTACGAAAACTCCAAATTTTTCAAAATTAATCAATAAGAATCTTGGACCATTTTTTAACACACCCTAGGAAGACAGAAAAATTATTTGAAACTAAAAGTCTCAGCTAGAAGATTGGTAAAAAAAAAAAAAAAAAAAAAAAACAGAGATCTAGTTCATGAGTGTAATTCGGCCAAACTATGGCTCTCTTTTTGGAACGACTGTGGCCGTTCGAGAGATGGCTTATTAAATGACTTGAGGCTCCGTACGAAGCGGAAATTTAACAAGGAACTGAAAAACCATAAGTTAACGCTGATCCAGAAAAATGTAATCCGTATTGCTGAAGACCTCTCCAAACTCTGGAAGTATAGCAAGCCTACCAAAGCCCAGAATGCTAGTGTGCCTGAAAACAAGTGGGTTGAACATTTTGCGAGGGAGTTCAGTGCTCCCAACCAAAGCCCGGAGGAGTTTTTTTTTTTGAAAAACAGCTTGACCTTGTTATTTCAAATAAGACGAAATCTCTCCTATTTATATTGCCAAGTGCTGTTGACTCTTTGATTCCGAAATTAAAGAAAATATCTTCCTCTTGTGTTGATTCTATTTCAGCTAGGCACCTGCAGCTTCCAGATTCTTTAATCGAGCAACATTTAGCACTAATGTTTCAGATGATCCTTGTCCGTGGTGTAGTTCCTTTGCAATTTTGTATCGGACAAATAACTCCCTTCCTTAATAATGGCAAAAAAGACGCTTCTCTGTGCAGTTCTTATCGCCCCATTACCGTTTCATGTACTTCTTTCATACTCTTTGAGTCGTTTTTGATGAAACACATTGAAGAAAATTGTTCAACCTCTCCTCGTCAGTTTGGGTACCAGCGAGGCTTAGGTAAAGAGCACGATCTCTTTCTGCTTATAAATGAACTGAAGGATTTTGAAGAAAGAGGTGATTTCTTGGTCTTGTATGCACTCGTTGTTGCAAGAGCTTTTGACTCTTGTATATTTTCGCAGGTTTTGCTTGGAGCCCATTTGAAAGGTAGTGATGCTGTGGTAATTACTAGTTTAAGATACATGTATAGAAACCTGGAAGCTGGAATTAAAGATGTTTGTCAACTATTTCCAATTCTGAAAGGCGTACGGCAAGGAGCTCTGACTTCTCTAGTTTTGTTTAATAAGTGTGTTACCGGTGCTCAGGATAAGCTGAACTGTACATTTATCTTCAAAGGAGTTGATCTTTCGTTAGTTACGTTTGTGGATGACTTACTGAACTTTTCCTATACTTTCCAAGGATGCTGTTCAACTTTTGAGCTTCTCCAAGAAGAGTACGAACACAATGGTTTGAGCTGTAATACTGATAAAATAGTTGTTCTACCGTTCAACTAAAAAGGAAATAGTAATTCAATAAGTCTATCTGGCTCTTAGGTTCCTGTAGCTAGCAGCCTTACTAACCTGGGCATCCCTATTGGAGTAAACCTGAAAGAAACTGTAAAACTGGCAATGAAAAATTATGCTAGTAAGATCCGGGCTGCGTACTCATCCCTGGCTTCAAACATGTATCTGAGTAGAGTTCACCGTTTTCAGCTATATAATAGCATAACAGTTCCTCACTTACTTGCCCTTGCTTCTGTTGGGTCTTTTTTAATTGTGGTAAGAGAAAGCAAGTTCATCGCCTTTATTTTAAATTTGCAAAATACTTGATGGAACTTCCAACTTGGACAAGTAACTCTTCTGCAAAGAAAGTATCAATTGGTAAACCCAGCTGGGGTTATTGAGAAGCGTATTTGTGATTTCTCTAGTAAATGACAGAATTCTCCATCTTTGGTCATATCTGTTTGTCCCTTGTTTGTAGTTGTCAAAGTGTGTTTTTATTTCTGTTGTTTCTTTTTTGTTTTTCTTAATTTTTACTTTAACCAGTTTTTGCGATGGGCTATAAATAAAATGATGATGATGATACATAAAAAGAAATTAAAAGAAATAGCTATTTCTGCCTAAAGTAGCGGGGATTAAATGCAATATTGATTTGTTTATAATTTGTTTTGTAAATCCCTTCCCCATCTCCGTGAGTCAATCTTTTTTTTTTATTATTCTTCCTCTGTGTTCCGTGTGAGTTATTGAAGTGCAATTCATTTTTTGTGATATTAAAAGAGACGTACGAATTGCTTCTCTTTCTCCTTTGTACCAATTTTTTGTGTAGCGTTTGTGGTTAATAAAGTCAAGTCAAGGTTGCACCCAGGCGATTATCAGTGTTTCAAAGTTCGATAGCTTGATAGGCGTGACTATTCTGTGCACATGACAGGCATAGGTAGCGGATGATGATTTAGCCAAGTACATTCTTCGTTGGCCCTTTACTGCTATACCAGGTATATTTGGAAATATTCCCTGAACCACTTGTTTGAAATGGTAAGATGTGGGCTCTAGGTGATGATGGTTATTTTTCCGTGTTTCCATTCAACCCTTGCTGTCAAAAGCCTGAATGTTAATGCTGCGAAGACCTTTTTTGTGGAGCTATTCAGCATTGTTCGAACTTGGGCCCAGCCAACATATCAGCCAGCCGATATGAGGTTCTGTATCATTATCGAATATCGGAAAAAATATCGGTTATCGGCCGATATAATTTTAATAATGCCTAACTGGTCCAGGTTATGACAACAGATTTCCTTAGGTAGTTTTGCTTGTCCAATCCTTGGGGGTAGAGCCACCAGCTAAGTCTGACCATGGTGGAGAGAGCAGCAGAGATTAGTCAAATAAAGTCAAAGTATATTTGTTGTCAATACACACCTGGTGTAGCAATGCTCTAAATTTATGGTAACTTCAAGGACCCACATCTTCTACCAAAAAAAAAGAACTAAAAAGAATACAATAAGCCTTACATTTCTTTTGAATGAATGTTCACTTTCGTGGGTAAAGGATCAAAGGTTCAATTTGGTTAAAACCATGATATCCAGTCAGGTGTGCAGCTAAGGAGGAAAGAGGGTGTTGTATGGCATGGAGCGGGTAGTTCCAAGGTGTCATTGCTGTGTGTCAACACCTTGGAAAATTTACCTATTTATCTTGGAAATATAGCTTGTGTGTCCGCATTTGTCGGCATACTGAACCATATTGTTGATACATTCTCGAAATTCCTCCTCTAAACTTAAAAATATTGCTGCATCCATGTATCCAGTTTGCCTAGCATGGATTAGTTAGTAAAAGACCATATCATATGAATGCAAAGTAAAGTTGTCAAAAACCCGGAAAGCGGAGGAGAAGACTCTTCCGACCCCAATGTAGAACTCCAAGCTGTGAACTGTGTAAATAATGTAAATATATGTGTTACCGAACATGCTAGTGATATATCTACGGAAAGACTCTCATCCATGACTAGTGACAGCTCATTGGAAAGCAAAACAAGCTCTGGAAGCTACTAAAGCGCTAGCGACCACTTTAAGCAGAACAGATGAGGACTCGGGTCAACCGAGCAACGGGACCAACGACCGGAGTAAGCAACACCAAAAATGAGTAAGTCCAGATTTTTCTGCTCTAATTACTAACGTAGACCAACTTCCTAACAAATTAAATGAGCTAAAATCCGTGATTTATTCCAAAAAAATATGATCTGGTCCTATTGACTGAGGTTTATCCCAAGTCTAGTAGCAACAGGCTCGAAGATTCCCGTGTTAAGATTCCAGGGTATGGTGTTGTGTCTAACCTAAAGTCTCTAGACTGCAGGCGTGGTACGATAGTGCTATTCAAGATATGTTATAGTATACGGTCATTATGTCTCCCAGGTAACTCACAATTTGTCGATCTGTATGGTTTGACCTGTGTGATGACGGCAGTGGAGTAATAACCAGAGTAGGCTGTATTTATAGAAGCCCATCTGCCTCAGATTGCCAAGAAACTGAGCGGACAATAGCAACAATGCTGCATAAAGCAACTATGAATTACATGGGGAACCTACTTATAGCTGGTGATTTTCACTTCCCTGACCTCACTTGGAAAGAGGGATACCAGTATATACCTGTACTTACAATCAGAAGCAGAAGCACGAATCTTTTCACAGAGTACCTTCACTACCTTAATCTCTACCAAATTGTTAAACAAGCTACTAGAGGCCGACTTTTCCAGAGACCAACTCTACTAGACCTAGTGTTCTTATGGGATAAAGACCAGCTTCAGAACATAAATTACTTACCCCCTCTAGGAAAGAGCGATCATTTAATCCTAGAAGTGAATCTTTCATTTCGTAAGATAAAAATTTTTACATAAAGGAAACTTTTGTAGATTATGGGGCGATCAGAAAAGAGCTGGAAGGCGTTGTTTGGTCACTTTTACTTCAAAGGGACGTCGACCAACAATGGGCTAACCTAAAGGACGAGCTACTTACACTTCAAAAAAAGCACACGTCATTAGAACACAAGCCCAGAACACTGCCTTTCATCACCCCCGAGATACGCAAGGAAAGAAACAGGAGGGGGCGGTACTGGAGAAAGTACAATAAAGGAGGGAAAGAAGAACACTACCAAAAGTTTGCGACAGCTCGAAAAAAACTAAGAACCATAACTAAACAATTTTACGTAAGTTACGAGTCCAAGCTAGCTGATGATAGTAAGAATAACCCAAAGAAGTTCTGGAAGTACGTATCTAGTAAGGACCATAGCAAACGGTCAGTAAAAGCACTCAGTACGGATGATAGCAAGGAAGTGACCAACTTGAAAGACATTGCCGAACTCCTCAACAGGCATTTTGCGTCGGCTTTCACCAATGAACCAGATGACCCTCTTCCTCATAGCTCATCATACTACTTCCCTTAACCGATGCCACCTATTCTACTCTCCCCCCCCCCTGTTGTCCAAAAGCGACTTGAAGCGCTAGACGTCAACAAGTCCGTCGGTCCTGATAACTTGCACCCAAGACTATTGAAGGAGCTTGCCAAAGAAATTGTACAACCACTATGCAATATATTCCAACTGTCGCTTGACTCAAAAAAGGTACCCATAGACTGGAAGCTGACCCAAGTCATCCCAATACTCAAGAAAGGTGCCGCACCAAAATTAAAAACTTTGTCTTAAAAACCCATCAGTCTGACCTCAGCAGTGGCAAAAACCCTTGAGCGGATTGTGAATGGTGAGATTCTGACACATTTCCGTACCAATAATATACTTTCCCCCAAACAGCACGGCTTTCAGCCAGGAAAACGGTTGAGACCAATCTCCTTGAGACATACAGCATCATAACAGATCACCCGGAGAAAAGAATCCCTGTGGACCTGATGTTACTGGACCTAACCAAGGCGTTCGGCAAGGTACCACACAACCGTCTCAGATTGAAACTATCGGTAGCAGGTACCCACGCGGACGTGATCGATTGGGTCATGCACTTTCTGACTAGTCGGACTCGCAGGTTCGATTCTTCACAGCTAATGGCGACAAGGTTTTCTCCGAACCATGTGATGTTGTAAGCGGAGTTCCCCAAGGTACGGTTTTCGGCCCTACTCTATTCCTCATATATATCAACGATACGGTAAACGGAACAGAAAACAACATCACTCTCTACGCCAACGACTCCAAGCTGTTCGGGCCTGCAAATCAACAAAGTCTGCAGTGTGACCTTCATAAAATGCAAACATGGGCACAAGATTGGCCACTTTAATTCAACACATCGAAGTGCAGTGTCCTTCACTTTGGAAGCAACAACCCCCGTCACCAGTACAACATGTCCGATCCCAATTCACCGGCTGATTTAGTACTAAAGACAAGTCCCAACAAAAGAGGTCTAGGAGTGCTGATAGATGAACAATTGAAGTTCCACGGCCACTGGCAACAAGCAGTTTCAAAAGCAAATTCAAGCCTCGGTCTCCTCAAACGCACCATAAAGAGCCGTTCCCGTACAGTCTTTCTAAGGCTTTATAAGGCTATATTTGGGCCTGTTTTGGATTTCTGTACATGTCTCCCCTCCCCTTCCTATAAGAATGATACCAGTCTAATCGAAGGAGTTCAGAGACGTACCACGAAGTGCATAGCTGGCCTACGAGATCTCCCATACAACAAGAGACAGGAACGCATGCAGCAGCCAACACTCGTCTTCAGACGCCGCCGTTGTAATATGATGCTGACCTACAAGTGTAACGCACAACCCAAATAACCCACTTTTTACCAAACATTCAAGTCATCACCATACAAGAGGACACTCACAAAAGCTGTCAAAACGTTCTGTCAATTCATGAACGCGGCAACACTTCTTCTCCGAGCGTTTTGCCAACGATTGGAATAGCCTTCAAGCTGAAACGGCGACTGCACCCACGGCTGCGTGCTTCAAGTCCAGACTGGACAAGGAATGGAATGACAAGCCATGGAAATGTGAGTGGGATTGTCCGTCCCACTCAATTACCGACTGATGCCAACTTCATCATAATAAGTGCCTTGCTAGGAGGCTGATGCCGCTTTGGCCTTAAATTGTATCTCTCCAGCAGACCTCTCTTATGACGTGTCACTGGGCCCTAACCCAGTGACAAAATTTTGCCATCATTGACCCGGAGCACAGCAGATCCTGTATGGACCTTAATTTCGTTCTGAAGTGCAAATTAAGGTATTATGTAAATGACTAAATTCTAAGTCCCACTATAAAAATATTGGTTTTAAATAATGAATTTCAATAAACATTCTTATTCAATCAGATTTTCGCTCTTTTCACTCAGATTATTACGTATTTGTGTTTATTTCACAAAACCAGCTTCTTTGATTAATCTTGTTCTTATATGTCACTTCCGCAAATATCTGCCATTTTGTTTGTGTTTTCAGAAGCTGTTGATCAGAAAAGGTAAACCAAAAAAATCGAACAATTCATTTAAACGGTCAAATTTTTGGAATCCACATTGAATTATTGAGGCTGTTCTTTGGTGTGTTATAGCCCAGGGAGAAACATATGAGTAAGAATAAGGGCAGAGAATGGGGATTTAAACTTTTGGTAAGTTTTCTTCCGGAGAATAATTTATCAGCAAATTATATCAGCATTGCATCAGTACGATATCGATATATCGGTATCGGAGCCCAAAAATCCATATTCTTCGAGTCCTAATTATAACGCTTCTTTTTTTTGACAACCACGAAAGTAGTGTCTGCTCTATGCCAGTGTCTTCTACGCCATTACCAGGAATTTGTGTTTAAGTAATTCTAGCCATTGTCACTTTTTTTAGTTATTTGGCTGAAAGAAGCTTAGGAAACGTCTTTGGGAAACGTCCAAGATCAAGGAGGGCTTTGGAATGATACATTGGAGGTTTCCATTTCTGGTTCCATTTGTCGGAGTACTAACTAAGGGAGAAGAGTTGCCAAGCTAACCATCTCTATGTACATTTGGTTCTCTGGTGGAAAGCAGAATATCCAGCTTCCCGTGGAGGTTGGTGTTTATGCGCCAATTTGACAAGGAACTAACGCCAGACGAGGACTTTTACCTCACAGAGGCTGCCCTTCATAAAACTGATTCTGACTTCCTGCTGCAGTTGTCCTACAATGAAGAATTTTCCCACGGTAGTTTTGCTTTACCATGCAGTTTAACCTGTTGCTGGGAGAAGGTTTGTAACTCACGGGACGCGTCGACATGCCGGTGCTGAATCAACGTGCAATGGGCCTTTTTCCTCCTTTGACTATATTTACGACCCCTCTGTAAGTTTATACAGATTTTAATATGGAGCCCTGGTGACTGGGTACCCTCTTGATCCGCTCCTTCTATTCAATAGAGGTACCTAAAATATATGCAGGAGCCTCCCTTGTCTGACTCCTCAGGACGAAGTGAGTGACCGGGGGGAGATTTCTACTGAGATGGAGACTGAGTAGGTACTCAGCACCCAGTTATAGCATTCAGTCTCTCTGTAGTTTAAGGTAACAAAATAATAAAACGTTTGGGCAGAAGAAAGCAAATGCCTAGACAAAAAAAAACACAAAAAAAACAAGACATCAATCAACAAATGACATTACTAAATATCGGACAAAAATGCGGAAACACAGTCATATATAATTACTTAGAAAAAATACCCTTATGGTTGAGTCTTTGTATCAGGAATTTCTCCAGATTTTAATTTCCCTAAAGTTGTTTTTTCTCATTATTCGTATCCAGCTATTGTTATCAGTAATGTATGTAAAGAAAAATTCCTTAAATCTACCAATTCTTTGCACTCCTACAAAATGTGAAAGGTTTTCCCTGATATGCCACACGTTTGGCAAAAGTACGTGCCGTATTGTGTGCATTAACTGACCCATTTACTGCCGGTGCTCCTCAAGTGATAATTAGTCCGTTGTCAGAGTTTCCATACAGTCTAGACCATCTCCACACACTCTTGCCCTGATATACTTATTCCCACACCCTTCTTTGACCTTTGCATACAAATCTCTGTCATCTCCTTGTTATGCATTAGAATGTTTCGGTTCCTTCTCCATTTCCGCTGTCACATCGACATTATTATCCCCATTTTTGTTCTATTATTCGCTTAGATTGCAATCATCCAGTGTTCCTTTCATTGCACTTGTTAAGAACTTTTGTTTTTCTGGTCACAATTTAAATCCACTATTTTCGAACGTCGAAATATAGGCATCTTCAGTAGCTTTTACTAAACCTAATTATAGTTACCCGTCTTGAAGTTAATCCTAGGTCAACCTGAACTACCAAAGTGTCATCAAATCTACTTACCGAAGAACCGATTCAAAACACTATACCACTCCACTATACTTACTTACTTGTACTTGGTTCAGGACACAAGCTATGTAACTTCCCCTGGCGACGGGATATGGCTGACTGTCGAATTCTACAGGTTAGGGTCTTGGGTTAATGGGGTGATAATTTTGAGCCATGAAGGGTCCCATCTGTGAGCATGTCTCCAGAATCTGCCAATCGGCTCGAGGTCAGATTTGACGATGTTGAGCCAAGTTTTGGTTTGTAGCTGAGATGTAATCCAACATGTTCCTCAAGCATCTGTGTTCAAAAGTGTTGAGTGTGTGTGCCTCGGTTACTTTTAAGGGCCACGTCTCACAGCCGTACAGTAAGACCGATCGGACTAGGGTGACAGTAGACATAGACAGCAGAAGCTGATGTAATGCGGCATTGGATTTCTTTGCTACATCTGCCGTTGATGTCAATGTATGATCTGAGCTAGTTAAATTTATTGACAACTTCAATCTGCCTTTGGTTAAGAGTTATATGGGTAGAGTATATCTGGGGCATTAGACATAGCTTTACTCTTGTCAATATTAGGGCCGTGTTTTAGCACTTAGATCTTACATCTAAGATCTTTCATCTTTCTGCAAAGATTATCGTTTTTTCTACTCATCTTTGTTCTAAGATCTTACAGCTCACTAATGTTAGCAAAAAGTGTGAAAGACCCCATCTTTCTGCCATATAGAACAATGATGAGAGAACTTTGATGATATACTCATCATTAGTCTCAGATCGCTTATCAGAGCAGAATGATGAAAGGCGTTTGCATAAAAACGACAAAAGTTGTAAGATCTTAGCACATTGATGAGTGAAAAAACGGCCCTATTAATCTTGAGCCCCGGTGGGGCAGCAACTTTGGAGACTTTCTGAAGCATTTTTTGGGTTTCGTCAACGGATTTGCCAAGAAGGGCAACATCATTGGTATGATCCAGGTCGGCGGTACTGAAATCAGGGCTAACCTTGACTCCTTCGAAGTTTAGCATTGCTTTTTTCATTACCCAATCGACGAAAAAATTTGAATAGTTCGGGAGAGAGTAGACACCCTTGCCTCACACAGAAGTCGATGTCGAATACAGGGAAAGTTCTCTGTTGACCTTGATGCAGGCTCATGTGTGTTGATAGTAAGCCTGAATGAGTGGCATGATCTTAAGTGGGACACACTCCTCTTCCATTGCCATCCAAATTCCTCTCTGGATGACTGAATCGAAGTAATTTATCAGCAAAGTATATCAGTTTTGCATCGGTACGATATCGATATATCGGTATCGGACCCCAAAAATCCATATCCCTCGAGTCCTAATCTTAACGCTTCTTTTTTTTGACAGCCACGAGAGTAGTGTCTGCTCTATGCCAGTGTCTTCTACGCCATTACCAGAAATTTGTGTTTAAGTAATTCTAGCTATTGTCACTTTATATTTTTTAGTTATTTGGCTGAAAGAAGCTTAGAACCGGGTTGATAAAGAAGCTTAGAACCGGTTTGGTGCATCGTCAGAGCTTTCCAGATGACCACATTAAGGCCACCTTGGTCAACGATGGTCAGAGGGAAACGTCCTTGGGACTTATACAGATTTTAATATGGAGCCCCGGTGACTGGGTACCCTCTTGATCCGCTCCTTCTATTCAATAGAGGTACCTAAAATATGTGTAGGAGGCTCCCTTGTCTAACTCCTGAGGACGCAGTGAGTGACCAGGGGCTGGTTTCTGCTGAGACGGAGACTGAGTAGGTACTCAGCACTCAGTTATAGCATTCAGGCACTCGGTAGTTTAAGCAAACAAAATAATAAAACGTTTGGGCAGAAGAAAGCAAATGCTTCGACAAGCAAAATACAAAAAAACAAGACATCAATCAACAAATGACATTACTAATTATCGGACAAAAATACGGAAACACAGTCCTATATAATTACGTAGAAAAAATACCCTTATGGATGAGTCTGTCTATCAGGAATTTCTCCAGGTTTTAATTTCCCTAAAGATGTTTTTTCTCATTATTCGTATCCAGCTATTGTTATCAGTAATGTATATCATAGGCAGCGCAATAGCGCTGTCTAAGTAAAGAGCGGTGTTGGCACAATGTAAATTATTTTTTGTTTTTGTTTTCTTTTTCCATACCAGGGCACTTCGTATCGAAGGAGTTGTCGTAGAAACTTCGAAAAGGGCTCATTCGATTGGAAATTGGAGTGGCTAGTGCCCTTTTTAATAGTCGAAAGTGATTGAAGGGCAACTAGCCCCCCCCCCACGCCTATCATTCCCCCAAACACATCCAATCAAAATTTTGAGATAGCCATTTTGTTCAGCGTAGTTTATTTCCAGATAGAAAATATGTTTATGAGGAAAAAAAAAAAAAAAAAAACAAGGCAAAGGGTTTTAAGTTAAACCCTGGGGCAAAATAAGAACGATTTTGACCAAATGTTTTTTTTTTTTTTTTTTTTCCTTTAAACCTGGGCACTTCGTATCGAAGAAGTTGTCATAGAAACTTCGAAAAGGACTCATTCAATTGGAAATTGGAGTGGCTTGTGCCCTTTTTAATAGTAGAAAGTGATTGGAAGACAAATAACGTGTGTTAATAGTAAGCCTGAATGAGTCGTATGATCTTAAGTGGGACACACTCCTCTTAGATTGCCATCCAAATTCCTCTCCTGTTGACTGAATCGAAGGCCATAATGGAGTTGATGAAGACAGCGTCGGTGATCCGTTGATGTTTGGCTCTATGTTCAAAAATCTCTCTCAAGGTGAAGAGTTGGTCAATACAGCCCATACCGGATCGGGGACCAAATTGGTTGGGGCGGGTTCTTTCGTTGTGGAGTTTGCGGAATCGGTTTAGCAAAATCATTACAAAGATTTTTGCCGCAATGCTCATTAGTAAGACCTCTCTGCAATTTTTGCATTCAGTGCGGTCGCCTTTCTTGAAGACCGGTAGTATAACTAAGTATTGCCATTCTTGGGGAAACCGTTTTTGAGACCAGATTGAGCAGAAGAGCTTCTGTAGTTTATCAGCGAGAATAGGAGCAGCTTTGTAGACTTTTGCGGGGTAGAATCTGTGCCTGGTGCCTTGTGATTCCTTAGCTTCTTGATTGCCTCTTTGATCTCTTGCATTGAGGGGGGGGCATGAACATTGACGTTGCTTTATGGGGCTTGTTGACTCGGTGGTGCTGAGTTAAGGTTAGGATTGCTTGGCTGGAGTGCATTGGCCCTATGATTGGGAGGCATTTAAGTGGAAGGGAATGAATGTTGTGACTGGGGTTTAGCAGCTTCTGGAAGTGGTGCTGCCATATTGCCATTATGTCATCTTTTGTTGACAGAAGCTTTCCATCTTCGCCTCTCACTCCAATTGAGATCTTTTTACTTTTCCCAGTTGCTTCTTTTAGTAGTTGGTAAAGCTTTCTAATATCTGAATGACTAGCAGCCTTCTGCATATCTGCTGCCACGTTGTCCCAGTAGCGTTGTTTCTCGCGGTGGGAGGATTTATGGCATTCTTATCTCTGTGTTTTGAACACTTTGGACTTGGTATTTACGATCTATTGTTCCTGGTTTAATAGATTGATGATGTCTTCTGAGATCCACTTTTTCCGCTTCCAATTTAGCCTGCCAAAGTTTTTTTTTTTAGTGGTGCCTGTTATGGTGTCTCTGATCTTCCTCGGCTCGTCTTCTATATTTATGGTTGTTGGGCCATAATCGTCTTCCGCAGACAGGATGCCAAAACGGTTAGATAATTCCAAGCGGAACTCTTCTGCGACTGTTTTATCATGAAGACGTGCTACATCGTATCTCGGAGGAGGTTGCGTTCGTTTCCTGGAGGCGAGCTTGATGGTCAGGGAGCCTTTTAGCAGCATATGATCGGAGCCGTTCTTCGCTCCTGTGTCGATTCCACGATAGGCTCTACAGTTCTGTAGAGAGATTCGCCATCGGGAGGATATTAGCAAATAATCTACTGTAGAAAAGTAATAAAGCTGAAGTAAAATAAGGTTATAGTTACCACCCAGCTGTCACCAGCTGGTATAACGTGGGTTTTGGTTGGTGTGCTGATCTACCCTTTGTATAGGGTATAATTACAGTCCTAAGGTGAGTAAATTTTGGTAGCGTGTCGACTATGGTTAGTACGCACCTGTTTCCTTTCCTGGAAACTGGTAAAATTCCTCCGGTTCCCCAAATGTCTATTGACATTAATTCTCCTACCCCTGAAGGGGTGGGGTATTGACCTAATTCAGCCCTAGGGGTCCTTGGTGGTGACTTTCGTTTGGCGCACTCTTGGCAGCTTTGTATAAAAGCTTTTACTTTTGAGTACATTTTTGGAAAATAAAAATTTCCTTTCAGTCTCCCCATAGTTTTTGCTTCTCCCATGTGACAGCCAATCGTCGCATCTGCCATCTGTAAAACTTCTCCTTCCAGAGATTTTGGAATTACTGGAAGAATTTTAAAGTCATTTTTTCTATATTCTTGCGATGGTCTATGATATGTTACTAGAAGATTTTTACTTTCGTCAAGATCGAAATTATCTAAGTCCTTTAAAAAATGTTTAAAGTGCTCTGGCAGTTCCGTTCCTTTTGATAAAAAGGATTTCATTGCTAAACAAAAATCATCTTTATCTTGATAATCCGCAATATTTTCATTAGACAGTATTTCTGGCCCTTCCAGTTCGTTCTGGATGGTTATTACCAAATTTCCTTCCGTATCTGGATTTCGTGACAAATAGTCTGGTAAAAGGTTTGTACGGCCCTTTATATATATTGGGGTATATGAATATGCTTGCAGACGTAATATCCACCGTGTCAGCCGGGCTGAAGTATTTTGCATCGTATGTAGCCAAACTAATGATTTTTGGTCTACGCGTAAAATAAATTTTTTTCCAAGTAAAAATTGTCGAAAATATTCTGTAAAAACTACAACTGCTAAACACTCCCTTTCAACTGTCGAGTATTTTTTTCTGCCTCCGACAGTGACCTACTCGTGTATTGGACTAAACATTCTACTCCTTCAGAATTTATGTTTAATAATATGGCCCCTACACCGTACCCCGAAGCATCTGTTTGCAAACAGAAGTCTTGTGACAAATCTGGTAGTTTTAGTATTGGTGCCAGTAATAATTGCCTTTTTATTTCATTTAGCGCTTGTTTTGCTTCCGCTGGACATTCGAATTTACCTGATTTCTTCAAAAGGTTTGTCAAAGTTTGTGCTATTGTGGCATAATTTTTAATATATCGTCTGAAATAGCTTAACAAACCACAAACTGATCTGCAGCTTTTTTGATCTTTAGGATGCTGTAAATTTTCTATGACTGTAATTTTTTCTGGATTTGGTGAAATAGTACCTTGGTTTATCAGGTGTCCAAGAAAAACTAATTTTGGTACTACTATTTTTAACTTTTCTGGTTTTAATTTTAAGCCTGCTTTTTTAAACTTTTCCAGTATTTTTCTAAGTCCGACCAAGTGGTCTTCCAGGTTTTCATTAAACAAAATTACATCATCTAAATAAGCCAAGGCATCTTTTTTCCTTCCTGGTTCGTTATCTTTTAACACCAAATTCATTAGTCGACTAAAACAATTTGGACTAAATGATAAGCCAAAAGGCATACGTTCAAATGTGAACGTTCTTCCATCGTCTAAGATTACTGTAGTCTTATGCTTTGTTTCTGCATCTAAAGCGATTTGCCAATATCCTGCTATTAAATCAAAACTAGTGTAATATTTTAAACCCCCTAACGAATCTAAAATCGTATGAATTCTTGGTAACTTCATCACGTCTTTAACCGTGACGGCATTTAGTGATCTAAAGTCTATACATAATCTCCAGGTGTTATCTTTTTTCCTGACTATTACTAGTGGAAAACACCAATCGCTAACACCTTCTTTAATTATTCCCTGATCTTCCATTTCTTTTATTTGGCTTTCTAGCCATGGCTTTAAATGATAAGGTGTTTTATACGGTGATTTTTTGATTGGAGGGCCCTCTGTCGATATCTTGTGCGTGATTAAGTGAGTTAATCCGTAATCCGCTTTGTGTCTTGCAAAAGTCCATTTAAAATCCCAAAGAATATTTTCCACCCTAGTTTTTACGCTTTCCGATAAATGTTTTAAATCAAATTGTTGCAAAAAATCCGTTTTCGACATTCCATACTTTTCTTGTGGTTGCGGTTTTAATGAGGATAAATGTTCGTGGCTAGTGAAGTTTACGCTTAATTCTGGACTGTTTATAGATTTTATTTCTGAATTTGAAATCTTTTCTACTGATCCAAGTTCTACCTGGTTCAGTTTTATTTTATTATTACTTAGATTTGATAGTTTTAAGTATGTTATACCATTTTCAATTTTATAACTTGATTTTCCACGAAAATTATTGGGTATTCTTTTATGGTGTACCCTCCTATCATGGCATTCATTGTTTTAACCTTTCCTACTTTTGCATTTAATGTCGCTAGAACTTGAGCTGTCGTTCCCCCTTCTATGGTGATTTTTCCGTTTATTTTTAGGTTATAATTCGAACCTTCACTTTCGTTATCTGTTGTTACGCAAATTTGCCTATTATTTTCATTTGCCTGGTTTATGGTTACTGTATCGGATATGGGTTCCCATACAATCCCATATTTTCTGATGGCATCTACTCCTAGAATACAAGGAAATGGTAGCTGCTTGCATATTGTTACTGTTACTGTTATTTCTTTATCCCCTGCACTAAATTTCAGTGGACAGTCTCCCAAAATTGTCAGCTTGTGCCCTGTCACTGATGTCAGGGTATTCTGGCATCTACTTACGCGATTTTTGACACTAGGAGGAAACCTCTCAAAAACTTCCTCTCCAATTAATGATTTAGATGTGCCTGTATCTAGTAAACATGGTAAATTTTGAAAACACTCAATTTTAAAACAACGCAGAATCGGTAGATTATTGTTATTTGCATTTGTATCACAACATTCTAAACTATATAGGGGTCTTTGTAAGGAAACAGCTCTGTCGACCCTTACAGGCTGGTTTCTCCGTTTAAATGCCCACTGTTTGGCCAAAAGTTTCTGGGATTATCCCAGTTTTCTTCAGCGCTGCTACTTTGACCCTGGGTATTGTTAAATGTTTGCCTCCTAGGCCTAAATTCAGGAATATTATTAGGTGTTTGCCAAGTATTATTTGTTCCCTGCCTTCCTAAATTTCTGTTCCCCTGCGTTTTGAACTGGTTTTTTGTTTTGTACGTCTGACCTTCTATGGGTATTTTATGCCAGCAATCTGCCGCATAGTGATTTGGTTTGCCACAATTATAGCAATTGAATATTTTCCTATATTGCTTGGTAATTTGCCCTTCCTCGTGGGGTCTATATCTTTTTCTATATATTCTTGACCTGCCACCATTTGCTCATAATTTTCCTCGGGAGGAGGAGGAGGTGGGTGTCCATAATACTTGGTATTCCAAGTCATTAAGGATCTAATACCATGGGATTGGTCGTCAAATGGGGAGGGGTCAGTCCATGGTGGGAAGGATTGGCCTTCCTCGTGCCTTTTTGGTTCACGATTCGGCTCCTCAAAGTTCATTCTCTTCTGTCCCCTTTCATATTTTTTACTTTCTTGGGCTCCTGTGTTATTTATTGACAACTGATCAAACCTTTTCATAGCCTCGTCAATTTTTACCTCTGTTTCGACTAGTATTATAGCCTGCTCTAAATTTTCAGGTTTCCGCGATAATATTAGTCTTAATAACTTTTTTGGTAACCCTTTGGTAAAAGTATGTAATACTAGTTGAGGTATCGAATGTGACTACCTCTGTTCTTAGTCTCTCGGAGATGCTTGTCTCTATGAATCTTGTTTTAAAAGATTCAATTAGAGTACTGTTGTCTTTGGGCTATTTTTCCTTAATTGCCTCAAAATGTTTAAGGGCGCTTCCCTTTAATCTGGCTGCAACGCATTACTCTTTGACCTTATCCTCAAACGATTCAGTTAGTTCGTCGAAAATTTTTAATTTTTCGATAAACTCATCTACATCTGAATTTCCCGCGTATTCTGGTATAATTTTTGCAATTTCAAGTACTGTTGATAGGGAAGTCATTTTTTCCTCTGGTAAAGCCATTTTTATTTCAATCTACTATTTTTATCTAGCCTTCTCGACCCAGTTTTTCTAGCGACCACCAGTTGTTGTGAAGTGTATATTATGGTATTTGGGGGTTCTAATCGTAGATGCCTTTATTCTCCCTTTATAGGGGAGATAACTCTGGTCCTAAGGTAATTTAACTTTGGTAGCGTGCCTTAGGCTATGCCCGAACTAATGAGGCGTACCGACTGGGTATGTTCGAGGTGCTAAAGGTAGATCGTAGAGAGGTTGTCTAAAATACAATACTTTAATTCATTTAACATATAATATAATCGGATATATTCTTTCTACTGGGACTGGCTGTCCCAAGTAGACCACAAGTCTCAGAAACTACAATAATATATAATAAGATACAGACACTTACAATGATCCGAAAAAATCCCAAGGTATTTCTAATGAGAAAATAAACGGGCAGAGGTTCACCCTGCAAGTCAAAAGGTCTGCCTTCAGTCTCAAAAATCGGGGTATATGTATGAAAAACTAACCACGTCTTTCCGGTACATTGACGCATTTAGCCAGGAAATTGGTTATTGAGCAAGTTCCCTCCAAGCCCACACATTCCACGATTTGTATCTTTATCTTAAAAAGTGGTATTTTGAAACTTTTTTTTGCGTCTTAATATATTTTATTCAATTAATAATTAACTAAATTAGAAAGCTTTACCACATTAGGTCTTGGCCTGACTAATTACTATGAGCGTACCGACTGGGATTTACTCGAGAAGCTTAAATAAGATTGTAGAGAGGTTGGTTATAACATAATACTTTTATTTAGGCAACACACGATACAAGGTCTGGCTATATATAAACCCTGAGACTAGTTGTCCCACAGAATCAACAAATATAAGAATACTATGATAAGATACAATACAATAAGAGACTTAAACACTTACTATATTTGAACATATACTCCTAAAAAAAAGGTATTTCTAGAAAACAAACGGACAGAGGTAAGCCCGGCAAATAGATTTGTGTCCTCTCGGTCTCAAAAATCTCAGTATATATATGAAATCTCAACCGTATTAATCTGGCCAATTTACGTTCTTATCCAGGAAAGGGGTTATTGAGCAAATTCCTTTCAAGCCCACGCATCCCAGGAAGTATACTTTTATCTTAGTAACAAGTGGTATTTCCAAACTGCATCTTGTAATTTTTTTGCGTTATAAATGTTTTATTTCATATTAAATTATTTATGCTTAATTAAGTGGTTAGCACAGTACTTCCCCCTTTAGCAAGAGTTGTCTCAACTGTCAATATTTTACATTTGAAACGTTAAATTTCAATTTGACGTTATACTTTGAATATGCTTCTTATTCTGCCATTATTTATGGATCATTCTGTGCATGCAACCCCAATTGATTTCTTTAGGGTTATGTTTTATGTCCCAATGTCATGCCATGTCTGATTTCAAGGATATCAATTTTTGGAATTTATCCTTGTTATACTCTTTTCTTTCTTTTTTCTTTTGTCTTGAAGACTATTAAATTTCCTTTTCACACCATTTTCTAATGTGCATTTTCTCTTTTAGTTTGACCCACTATGGCTTAAGCATTTATATCAGTTTAAAAATTAGATGTTTAAAATTAGATTTAAAGTTGCATTTGAAACTAATGGATCAATTGGAGTTTAAATTTTAATTCCCATTAATAATTTACTATGCATGGATAATGTGGTGGATTTAATATTTATCTTCCGGGGTTAGAAATGCCTTGGATAAATTATACATAACAACGTTTAGTAACCACAGATTTCACTTCAACACTACATATTACATTTTCTTTAACTTAATGAGTGCCATTTAGGCTATAAGCAATCTGCTTATACATCTTAAGCTTTCAATATTGCTGATGTAAATTCACTTGTCAGTCTATTAATTGGTAGTAAATTCTCACTGATTACTGGATGCTGTTGACTTTGATTTCGGACAAGGTAAACGGTTAGGTCCTGGATACAAAGAATTTTGTCTTGGATGATGTTAACTACAAGCTCTTGCAATGCGTCTGAAATTGGTTGATATTGACATAATACATGAATAAAAAATTGGCTGAAGTTGCATCAAAATTTGGTTGATATCGGCAAAAATGAACCAAAGATTGGTTGTAAAAAAACTAGGTCTCTTATCTAAAGAAAAATTTTGATATCCATACACAAATAAAGCATAAACGTTTGTATACATAAGAGAAAAAAACATATTTGTATATATATTCTTGTTTTTTCTTTTGTCATAAATATTTTATTTCATTTCAAATTATTTCTGCTTAATTAGGTGGTTACCACACCACCTGACATAGGGCTTTTCCATCTCGAAAGCGCCAGGTGATCCTCTGGGATGGTTTGTGTTGGAACTACGTATTTGCAAATACAAGATGATGCTGCTGGGCAAATTCTACGAGTCTCCTTCCACACTCGTACCTGTCGCTCCATCCAAATCTTCCAACAGCTCTTTCGCGGTCTGTCTCGTGGCTTCCAACATGGACGTTAAGATCACCTCCTAGGATGAGTAGATCACGGTTTGGGACTGTTCGCAAGACTAGGTCAGAGTATAGTAGAACTCATCAACTGTACTTTCGGGCGCGGCTCTAGTTGGTGCATAGGTTGAGATGACAGTGATGTTGAACAGGTGACCACTCTACTTTACACTCCAACTTAATAGCGCTAAAATAAGTGATACTAGGTTCAGCGTTAGGGTACTTCTCCAGCGCCGGTATACTCCCTATCAAGGAATAAAGTGTCATTTTCTTTTCTTTAGCTAGGCCAATATTTCTTTACCTCTCAATGGAATATTTCAGTTTAAAATCGTCCTTCTTAAAATTGCAGCTAAATTGATTCCTGATTTGATCCATGCAATTCCTTTGAAAATAATGGCTCTTTTTTGTTTTTTAATTTTTCTGGACTGAGACTCCGCTGGTGGAAATCTTGGCTGATGTGTCCTTTCTATCAAATGTTCACAGAAGTTTTTTCTATCCTTTTCTTTTATTGTTGCCTGAACACTTTATATGCCTCCTTCTGCTGTGTATAATAATAATTTATTTCTGACCCACTAATATGGTGATAAAGGGGAGTAATAAAAAGGAAAGAAAAGAGAACACATACAAAAAAAGAAAAAAACTGTCCTATGACAATATTAATTAGAAACAACAAGAAATGCAAATCGGAACAATCGCATGACAGGATGAAAAGGATCTAACCGCGTGCAAGCCATTTCTTTTAACTCTGGAGTCCAACTTATTATAAGACGTCAGTATATCAGTTGCATTAAATATTTGAATAATCTTACGGTTTCTCTACCAACGAGGCAGATACAAAAGATATTTACAGTAACGGAAATACAAAGCCTTAATACCCTGCCTATCACTAGTATTAACAATAGTTTAGCCAAGGTCTTACGAGACTGTTGGCCACAATTTGGGACAATTTAAGCATAGCCTGCTTTAAGCTTATTCTTAATATCTGCAAGTGCACCAGCACGGATAGCTGAAACAGAAGAGCAGATGCTAATCCCTAGCCAACGCAACACGCAACAGGAACCAGCTTAACTGAAAAAGAAACACAAGTCAAATCACTACTTAGATTTTTATCATTAAAAACTAAGTATTCACATTTTTCAGCATTAAGCATGGGACATTTTTTTTTAAAGAAACAAACTTGGTAGGCTTAGCTAGGGTGAATTTTGAAAGGCTAATAAGTGATAGATCATCTGCATATGCAATATAAGATAAATTAATCAGGCCCGTAAAACACGACGGAAAAATACGAGAAAGCACAGGGTATAAACAAGCATTAAAAAGGTATGTTGATAAAACCCCTCCCTGTCTAAGTCCAGACCGAATAGGAATATTACCAGTAAAGGTCTCTCCTGACCGGAGTCGAACATATGAATTTGCATACCAAAAGCGAAGGGCATATATAAAAGATGGATTCACTCCATTGAATACCAAAGTTGGCTGTGACAAACCGAGTCAAAAGCTTTTGAAACATCTAAAGCATATAAATGCACTTCAGATCCATCTTTTTGTGGTTGAAATAATAAAGAAGGAAGATTCGATTTGCATGTTGGCATCCTATATATGGTTTAAACCCAAATCGATTCGACACATAATGAACTTTTGGAAAATTTTCAGGAAGCAGGACATATTCAAAAACTTTGCTCAGCGAAAAAGCTACCGCAATAGGTCTAAATGATATGCAATTAGTCGGATCTTTCCTATGCTTAAGAATCGAACTGACACTCCCGCACAAAAAGGAATCTGGCACCAAAGACGTACACAAACAAATTTGAAATAATAACTGTAAATGATAAATCAATATGAAGGTGAAAAACACTACTACCATCAATATCGCACGATTTATATTTTAAATTCTTAACACAACGGGTAACACGGTCAGCAGAAACGGGAGGCCAATGGTTTGGGAAATTCTCGCAGGTAATACATAAGAACAGAGGCTAGCAAACTGAGAATGAACCGCATAATTCATAATATTAAAAATCTTATTATAATGATTAATCCAAAAGGCATTAAGGATCCGATCGGCAGTAGGAGGTGAATCAAATTTCGCAACATTATGCGCTTGTTTCCACTGACTTGAAGTCTCCGGAGATTCGGCACCACTGTACCTTACTTTACGAAAATAACTTTTAATTCCAACTTCCTTTCCAGCTTAATGTCAAAAAGGTGACCCTTAAAGGGTGGCCACACGCTACTCAAATTCTAAGCCACAACTCTGCACGATTTTTTACGATTTTTAAACCAGGGTTTGATTTCCATATTGAACATGTAGTCTTAAGGTTAAAACGATAAAACGGGACAACCACTTCTTCAATTTTTCTCAGGCAGGATACAATCTGGCTTAATATATATTGAGCTGAACTCGAGCTTTTGGGGATATAACACTGGTACATAGCAAATGAAATGGAACTTTAATCATAGACAAAAGAAGAGCAAGGATTGATAGATATAGAGGCCAATCTGCTTTATTCCAGTCTCTTGGTTATCCCCTTTTTGTAATTAGTACACAAGGTCTCTTCAGCACGAGTCGTGTTGAAAGGGGCAGATTGGCATAATCACGTTCATCATGGTCAATATGAATATTGCTAATAGAAACAACAGAATAAACAACACAGTGATCGA
>JAQQPU010001676.1:54257-77829 GCA_029168905.1 Artemia sp. Kazakhstan ARC1039 | reverse complement strand
TGAGGACAAATATAAATTATTATTATTATTGATACCAGAGGTGCCTATTTTCAAAATACTCTAAAAATATTATGGGGTAAATAGACATTTTCCGGGCACACTTTCTTTAATATTTCAGAGAGAATAGCCCAGATACGTCAAACAGACTTTCAGAGACATTCAAGGACTGATATTTGACCTGATTCCTGACAATATTATTCATTTATCTCTGGTGCTATCTTTGAAATATCAAGTAAACTACCCAGGCAACGATTGTTTATCTTACTGGGTATATAATTATTCTGGGTATGTAAAAGTGAAGTATTATTTCCGGTTTATAATATTTTAGTAACGCATATTAGAATGAGAAGCATAATCCATAAGCTTAAATATGAGGAAAAGAAAAACTTCTAACACCATTGCTACGAGTCATGAAAAGTATCGTTGTGCCTAAAACGTCATATTTGACGTTTTAGTGAAGTATTATTTCCGGTTTATCAAATTTTAGTTAACATGTATTGGAAAAAGAAGCGTAACCTAAAATTTTAATATGAGCGCAAGAAAATAAATTTAACAAGAGCACAGAAAAACTCCATATGCCTTAGTATGAGTCATACCAGCTATCGTTGTATCCAAAAAGAGAGGGCGCACCATGCACTTTATTTATTAAGTAAGAATGATAACATCCATTGGATCTTTATGAACAGGTGACACTTACAGAGCCGTCGTACCCAAAACAATAGGACGTATCTCACACTTTTTTTTAAGAAAAAAGGAAATGGGAATGAACCTTCTACATCTTTATCAGCGGCTTGCAATTGCTGAGGAGTCGTATCTAAAACAGGGCCTAAGAGACCCTATTCTTCCTGGATAATGTCGGATGTTCATTAGAAGGGAAATTGAAAGTTCTACACACCTATCCAAGTCAATGCTATAGCATTGACTATAGTAAAGAGCCATCAATGTATTATTATTTATTTTCCTTAGAGGCACTTCATACGGAAGGGGTGGGCACTTCATAAACTTCGAAGGGGGGTTCATTCGATTCCAAATTAAAATTTCTCGTCCCCTTTTTAAGAGTCAAAGTGATTGGAGGCAACAAGCCACCACCCACATCGTTTTCCCCAAACGCACCCGATCAAAAATTTGAGATAGCTATTCTGTTCAAAATAGTCCAAAGGTCAAATAACTATGCCTCCGGGTTTGACATTTCCCCTAACGCCACAGGGCAAGGGCTGTGACCTATGCAAGTTGCCATTGTTAAGATATAAGGTTTTTATGGGAAGGGTGGTCATATAGACTTTGGAGGGGGCTTATTCAATTGGAAATGGTAAGTTCCAGTGTGCTTTTTAAGACTCAAAAGTGATCAGAGTGCAAACATCCCCACACACCCTTTTTTACTGTTGTTAGGGAGGGGAGAGATGCCTCAAAGGATGCATTTTAATAGCAAAACATCCTAACTCTTATTCAGCCTTCAGGTAAATACAAAATTAGTTATAAGAAAGGGGCAGGGAGGGGGGATTATCACGCTGTCTAAGCTGTTATTATGAAAGTAAAGAGTAAATTTAAACCCCAAAATAAGCAGAATTTTGTTTACATAGGAGGGGGTGGCCCCTTCTTCATCCCCAACCTCCCCCCTGTGGTCATAGAAACTTTGGAGGATGCTCATTCGAAATTAAGAGTTCTAGTCCTTGTTTATCAGTCGAAAGTGAAAGGAGATCATCCAGCCCCTGTCCTAAAACGTTTTTAATATCTGGTCCTTTTGTTACCCCTTAGGACATCTCATCGACATTTTGAGGCATCTATACTTCCTCTGTGGCTACTCAATTTTACATGTGGAGGGATTTTCCGTGGAGGGGATTATCCTTGGAAGTTTTTCGCCGACTCCCCCAAAAACGAAAAGGATCATCACATACTCGTGAGAAAAAAAAAAAAAAAAAAAAAAAAAAAAAAAAAAAAAAAAAAAAAAACAACCGGACTTCATCTGCTGGTCGCTATTATAGAGGCTAATTTACTTCATAGGAGATAAGTGCACCCGCGATGACTCGGATAAAACCTGTTAGCGCAACTCAAGGTCAAATATTACCCAACATGATCTTAAGTGGCGTTTACATTAAGGTCATTCAATGCCTGGATGTCTGAAATGAATGTCTGGCCTGACACTTACTTAATCGGCGTGCATATGCATGTACAGGTAGACTTGCGTATCAAAACACGTGTCTGTTCGGATATCAATATTGAGGCAGAGGCGATTCACATTTAGAATTTAGTGCAATAGTTACAGCTGCTTATCATCCAGTTCTAAAGTCTAAAATTATGTGTTTAGTAATAGTAGTAATCGGATTAACTATGCTTCTTGACTACTAAGGTCCCTGCGTCGGCCCTGCAGTGTGTTGCTACAGCAAGCTTTGATTTCTGGGTCCCGTATTTTCAAGCTCACTGCACAACTACAGGGCAAACTATGTGACTAAGACTTCAAATTGTAACAATTAAAATTTTTCTTGCTTAAATCCCAGAGGAGAGTAAAGAGGGGGAGAATTTTAAGTTTAAAAGAAAAAAAAAACATAAGTGAAAAATCTGCAAAAATATGCTAGAAAAAAATGGAACTAAATTGCTTTAAAATTTAATTTTTAATGAAACGGACTCCTATACGTAGTTATGCGTTTTTAGTCGTACTAGGCCTATGGCCCCCAAAAAACTCAAGTTGTAGCTGTCTCTGATATTCAACATATTGTTAATGTTTGGATCAAAAAGTATGTGCAACTTATAAGAGTGGAAACTAGCGCTACTGTCGAAAAAAAACACACATCAAGCGCCATCTAGCGCTCGACGACACTTGGCATTTTTTCAAGCTTTGTTATCGTTTTCTGTCAGGAACTGAGATCAGATACTTATTACTGCATTAAGTTTACCAACTACAAAAAATAAATTAGTTATTCTTACTATTACACTAAAAAGATGCCAAATGTTGCCAAACTCTAGATGGCGTTGAAGCTGTTTTTTTGCCAACACTAGCAATAGTTCCCACTCTTGTAAGTTGCCCCTAATCTTTGGTTTGAATTTTTCTAAGCAAATTCTTAGAAAATGACTGTTTTCAAGGAAATAGAACTAAGATGGGTCGAGGGTTCAAACAATGTTTTTGATGTCCTTGGTACAAGTCGATCCAGTAGTTTGACATTAAATCTTAATAAATGTGCTTCAAAATACTCAAACTTGAGCTTCTTTCACTTATAAAAGGACTTACCTCTATTTTGAATTTTTATTTGTTCGTTATAGAAAGGCAGTGTGGTCTTCGAAAAAATACCTAAGTTTCTTTCACAAAGAGAACGCCGTATTTTTACACTCCACTACACTTACGAAGATATGAAATATGCCTTATCATTCAGGGTATAGGGAAATGTCCTACGTTTTGATCGACTATGGTGCGTTTTTGTTTGAAGACATTGGATTTTCAATGACATAGGAAGTTACAGAAGGTGAATTTAACGTCCATTTGTGTATGTGGCGTGTTTCGAACAGATATGGTATAATCTATCTACTTTGGTAAAAAAAAACTTGCCTGATTGGGAACCCTGCACATGACTTCAAGTATAGTAACAACTATATGACTAAAGATTTCCCCCTACGTTCATTCTTGTTTTGTTTTATTTATTCTTTTGTCACCTTCTGCAACAAAACAAAAGAAGTTAAACAGAAGGGGATAAACCATGTGATTTATTTAGGATGGGGGCTCTAGTCCCGGTGTTCCTCATTATCTGATTTTGAACGAGGGTCAAAGGAGCGATTCTACAATCTTAAGCAGAGTCGACCCAGCTCTAAGCCCCAACCTCCCATTGGAGGAAAACTGCCACTTCCTGGCGCAAAGTGCCATGACAGGGAGATCAGCACCACCGGCAAGGACTGTAGAGTTCAGTGCCGTATTCTATACCTTATATGTTTTTTTGGTTTACCTTTTTTGTGTATTCATTTTCTTTCTATTTGTTTTTTTTTTTACCTTCTGTTTGAATCTGTTAACCGTTTTTTTTTGTTTGGGCGTGAGAGGGGAGTTAGTTGCCATCCAATCACTTTCGAATATTAAAAAGGGTACTAGCCCTTTGAATTTCTAATCGAATGAGCCTTTTTTGAAGTTTCTACGAAAACGCTTTCTATAATAACCTTATATGCCCCAACTTCTGCAAAAAACCTTGTGACTTGTACAGACTTTTCTTTTACGTTATATATCTCTTATGTTACATTTCACAGACGAAAAAAAGGAACATATCATATTTTTGACCATTGTATTCCATTTTTAGATGATTTATACAGACTCTTCTTTTATGTTATATATCTCCTTTTGTTACATTACATAGACAGAAAAAAAGCACCATATCATATTTTTGACAATTGCATCCCATTTTTAGAAGATTATTCGCCAATTTTGCTCGGATTCGTTTGGTAGAGGCCAGGGCGAATCTCCAGAATTTTTATTGGGGGAGAGGACAAGAGTGGTCCATATCCGGATAGTCAAGGGGCATGGGATATATAATAATTTTTTCTCCACCTTATTGGTGGAGAAAAAATTATTCCCACCTCCTTATCTCCACCTCCTTATCTTCCACTTTTCCGTAGTCACGTGTATTCATCTTCATCATTTCTCGAAAAGTCTATGATATATCCATGGCTTTTAAAATTATACTTGATTTTTTTAATTTAAAAATTTTAAAATTTAAATTAGTTTTTTCGAACTACGATCCAAAGAGGACACTTACAATAGAGGAAAATTTGGTTCTTCAACATGCATTTGATAAAACTGATTTTTACCCCGTGTTGTAAAAATGTTTCCAAGAGAAAGCTCAAAAGAAGAAGAACGTTTGAGGAAAATCAGCAAGAATGCTCCATAGAAATTTCTAATGCCCAAGACAACATTAAAATTAAATTAAAGTTTAAACTTCAAAAAAACAAGACACATTCAGTATGGCAGTAAATTAGCCTAAAGCTGCTATCCAATCTTATCATCACTTAAAAAGAGCACTAGAACTTTTGATTTCCATTTGAATGAACCCTCTCCTGATATTTTAGGACCATTGGTTGGATAAAACCCACACTTCATATAATTATCCAGTAAGCTTATCGCAGATCATTTCTGGTCTTCGTTCTCGGTGCGAACAAAAAGCTCCTCCCACTTCTTTCTGCATTAGCGGGTTAGTCTGTTTCCGATTGTTTCCAACAAAGTGCATTATTCGTAATAGCGGGTTTCCACTTGTTTCCGATTAGATCACAGTCTGACTTGTCTACCCGTGAAAAAATCTGATGCCGCCTATGTTTTCTATCTGCAAAAACGTTCTCTGGAGCACTCGCACCTTGGTCCGGGTTTTTACAATGGGTGAGATAGGGAAAGATCATACTGGATAATTATATAAACTGTGGATAAAACCACACCCGAAAAAAAAAAAAAAAACAACTCGCATCCGTTATCTTTCTTCTGGCAAAGAAAATGCAAAATTCCAAATTTTTGCAGATGGGAGCTTGAAATCTCTACAGTGTGGTTTTCTGATACGCTGAATCTGATGGTGCAGTTTACATCATTTTTTTTTTTACTTTTTGGGGATGTTTTCCCACTTTTTCGAAAAATCCGGCAAATTTTCCCAGGCTCGTAGCTTTTGATGGGTAACATTCAATATGACAACATTCAGCATGACACTAAAACCTATCAAGCTATCAGAGTTTATAACATTGTCATCAACCCACAAAATTGGTCCAAATCAATTACTGCTGTTTGTCCTTTTTACAACAAGAGAAAGTAAAAGAAACAAATAAAATATGAGAAAAACAAAACAAAAGAGAGCAAAAATGAGAGAAAATGAAAGAAAGCTGGATTTTCCACAGAAAGGTTTGGTAATAGCTCTTCCTTCCATGAACTTTCTTAAATTAAATACGTTATGCTCCTTACGGCGGAACAAAAATAAAATAAATGAGTGATATTCCGTCTATTCGGATATTCTGCTCAGAATAATAATCCAAATTGGTGTATCCAGAAATTTTTAATACAATCGAAAGCCCACAAAATTGGTCAAAATAGTCCAAAGATTATTAGGAGGTACTTGTGGGGGAGATTTTTTTGAAAAGGTAAAGGAGGGAAAGTAACCGGCAAACTTCGAGAGCGATTTTGTCAAGTTATGGTTGCCAGTTTAAAACAGAATTGATTTATTATTCCATTGGAAGCCTGTCCAATAATTATCCTTTTTGATGAAGATCTATCCTTTAAGTGGCATATTCAGACAATAAGAGCCGAAATTCTCCGTGGACAAGGAATCATCCGAAAATTAAAGCGAAAATTTCCTTTTCTATCCTCTGTCTTTTATATTTCTCTCTTATTTATTCTTATATATGTCGCTATTCGTCTTGGTGGATGTCTACATTTCCTTCTGTACTTGCTTCTGTTCACCATCATTATGAGAAAGCGGCAATAGTCGTCTAGTCGACTACACGCACTCCTATTGATCTCCTAAAGAAAAGGATATTTATATTATATCCCTATCTTCGCTGGCATATCAATATTTCCGAAGATCTCCCATGTTGTTTTTCTGGACTACTTGAAATAGTAAGGGAAGTAATCCATACATAGTTGGCAAATGAGAGGCTGTAATGATTCTGGCTGCTGCCTCGCTTCGTTCAGACTTCGGACTAACCGTGACTGAGAGGCTTGGATCTTGGTTCCTGCTGATATCCGGCAGTCACGAACACTTGGTTCCTGCTGATATCCGGCAGTCACGAACACTTGGTTCCTTTAGGAAACAGATGAAAAGTTTTTTTTTTTTATTAAGAGTAAATGTTAAATAAGTTTTAGTTTTTATTGGATTTATCTATTCTTTGGGCGTTGTTTAGTTAGTGCTGGATCCTCGATGACATCGACAAAATTTTAATTTGTTTTTTTATTGTCGGGTGATGGGAGGATCGCCGTATTCGTGGGAACTGTCGGTGAGTTGATTTCTTATTCCTTATCTATTTAAACTTAGGCGTAGTTTAGTATGGATATGTCCAGTTTTATTATTAATTTGTAAGTCGTTTCCCAAATAACGGGTCATTGAGCCTTTTGGAATATTGTCTTTGTTGTTGCTCTTTTATTGAAATAAATGGAACTTGAACTTACTATGACCTTGAACCTTAAAATGACCTTGAATTTTATCAGTAGTTACTGCAAATAGAGCCTGCCATTTCGACCTTGAAATGACCTTGAGAGTTATAAATTTTCATTTTATGGAGCGCCTCTCATTCTGACGGTAAGTGAATTTTGAGTGGCATACATAGAAACAGCGTTAAACTCCAAACCGTCCCACATTTTAAGCTACCTTGTCCAAAATTTCATAAAACACGTGGTCTGGGGGAGAAAAAAGGTGCCATGCAACACTTGTTGTCCAACTAAGGTTTATCACCCAATCTCCTTAGCGTATTATGACTGGATCAATTCATCAAGTCTGTCATGCTTGTGATATTCTAAAATACATTATTTCCGCTTCCTGAATTGCAGAACATTTGAAAATTAAATATTACAATATCTGTTCCTTATTCTGGACAACTGAAAAATAGCGCTTTCCTCGACAATAGCTTTTGATAAATAATAGGGGCCAAAACCAGAAACGTGGGTTGCAGTTTTTAAATCTTTAGTTCCAGAAAAAGTAAAAAAAAGTCCTACTACATGGACTTAATATAGATTTGCAATACTGCTTGCAATACTGAATATAGATTTTTTTTTCGGGGGGGGGGATTTAACAGTTTTTTCTTAAAGGGAGGGAGGCAATAATGGAGAAAATAATTTTATTCAATTAGATAATTTCAATCACAAGTGCAAAAAAAAACAAAAAAAACAAAAAAAAAACGGCATTTTGGGTGTAGGCACGGACCTGTGTACTTCCCTGGTCTGAACCGTCAATCTGCCTTTCAAACCACCATAGCAAAGTTTTTTTTTGCTAAGACAAAAAAAATATATAATTTTATTAAGCCCAATCAAATTCGTAAAAAAAAGAACAACAACAACAACAGAATAATATTTCAATTGTCATATTGAATATCAAGCTTTAATGCGAAAACACTTTTATTCACATTTCCGACCCTAAATTTAACTGATTTTTCTTTAAATACCCTTGTCAAAATGCTGACATTATTTTTCTTATTTCAATTATGAAATTGTGACACGATTTTTCTATTATTTAAGCATTCGAAAAAAAAAGAAAGAAAAGGCGACTCACCTTCCCATAAAAAGTACGTCAGCTCGCCTGCTACTCAAGAAGATCAAAACAGTTGAAACAAAGAATACAACAACACCAACTACAAATATTCCGTTTTCATAAGATGAAGACTCTTTCAAGAAATAACGGACGGTAAACGGCTGCCATCTAGATTCAGTCCACGTGGAATATTCACCAGATGTCCAATCATAGCCTTAAACAAAAGAAACATTAAAAACTTAGTTATCAACTATACAAATTACCCTACTAACCAATAAAATTATGCATATAAAAACCAGAAAGTACATTTTTTTCAGCATGTGTTCAACATGAAATGGGTCCGCAACCCAAGCTGGGATCCAGGAAGTTGTTTTTATGTTCCAACTTCAATCGTTTCCCCTAGTCACGGGAATAAAAATCCTGTCAAGACAGATATTGTGCCTGCCTTTAATAAAAAAAAAACTGTTTCATTGGAGCGTTGTTAAGGCGCTGGTCTCTGATTGGACCAAATCTCAAACTCTTTGAACCTTGAATCTGATTGGCTGGAATTTTGAACCAGACTGGTTGGTTAAAAGTACGGTAGCGCTGATCTTTTGAACTCGATACAAGATAGACTCCAAATTCTAGACGCTGCTTCACATGTCTTCGGCTTTACACCTTGGCAGAGCCTTTTACAGGAATTGAGCCAAATTACTAAGCAGAACTTGATGGTAAAAAAAAGGATCGATTTTCCAAGAATCATTCAAGCTTCGGGAAGGATTGGGAATGGGAGTTTGAGACACTATTTGAGCTGCAAATTATTTTCCAGAAAGTTCATTCACCTAGAAGGAAATTTTCCAAGTTCGTCAGAAGCCGGTTTCTGGAATCAAAGGATCATTCCAACTATTTGGGGGAGTCAGAAAACGAGGTTTAACACATAAGATTAAATACGGGATTTCCGTAACAACAGTTCATTCCATTTTTCCAACACACCCAGAAACCCTGCTTCCACAAAACAAACCAAAAGCTTTCTTTTTTTTTCAATTTCAATTTAACCCCACTTCAAACATCTTACAACCGGAGACAAATTGTTTTAAGACCTCTAAGGGAATCACACAAATTTGCTGACTTTTTCAAAGATTCAAGCAAATTAATTCATACATTTGGCCTAATGTAACATATTAAAAATAAAGTTCTAGTACTAGCAACATGAAGTGTCCTTATATTTTTGAAGAAAAAGGGTTTTATTAAAAGAAATAAACACACTAATAACAAACTCAAAGTTTAAAAACTTGTATGGGAGACATCATCCTTTAGCATATCGACATTATTAGCAGCTTGCGTAGAATAATTGTATACTTCATCACCAGAAATAAATAAATTTAGGATTCACTTAGGAACTAACTTGGAATAATACTTATACATGAATGTTGCATCGTAAAATTTCCCTAGACCTGACAGAGGGATAGTACTTAAAAGTAGATATTGAGACCTTAATAAAGCTCTTTATCCCTCTCCAGTGCCATATGCACTGCCACTGAATTACACGTAATTGCTTCAAACGAATTGAAAACGTAAAAAAAAAAAAATACTAAATACGGACCAAAGAAAAATAAATTAATCTCATCACATATTACGGGAAAATATTCTTATTTTCCAAGGGGGGGGGGGGGCGGAGGTCCCCCCTACGTACGTCCCTGAATTATACTATCCAACTTTTTGATCCAACACTATCATTAGCGACGAATAGAAAATTAAGCTGATAAATCTTTATAGTGTGACAACTTTCCCATGGAAGCTAAAACAATAAATAGTTTGAAGTTAATTGGTCCTTTGGCAGTGTAGTATTTATCTCTGCTTTGTATTACGGGACTCGGAGTTTGATTTTAGCTGCAGCAACCCGTCGAAGGGCCCAGAATTTGATTCTGGTAATGGAGAAACGCAAAACTGCCTTCACAAAGAATGAACTTAGTTGGATCTAGTTATTTGTTTCTGTGACAGCAAATCCTGTATTTATTTATTTATTTAAAACCCATCTATTTGGGACGTAAAAGAGATGAAGGAAGAAAAAAAATGTCGAAGAAAAAAGAAATTAAAAAAAAATGAAAAAACAAAGTGCGATGAACACAATAACGGCATATAGAAAGATAAACAGAAAGAACCTAATAAAGAATGGAGAATACAAAATATAACTAAACTAGGAAAACGGCAAAAAAAAAACACAGGTCGATGTTGAACTAGATTAATCCGCTAAACATATTCTTAATCTCATTAAGTTAATAATAAATATTCTTTAAATTTTCTTGTCATTTCAACATTTCATAAGCATGCAATTCAAAGTAACTTAAGCAACACACATCAAATGCAAAATGTCACTTTTGACATTAATATCATTTAATGCAAAAACCTATCTTTTCCAGAAATTTCCTCATGTTTCCTCACGGGTGTTCATTCTGTTCTTAAGCTAAAGGATTTAAAAAAAAAATTAAAGTTACTTATTTCAAATTTTGCAAATTTCTTTCTCTGCCGCCATGGACTAGAAATCGGTATCTAGTTAAAAAATTTTATGTTACGGATGTAACTCAAAAGCTCGGTGACCTACACAAAAAGCTTTCTGCAGATGGTTGATAGAATACTTTAACGTTAAATCCTAAGAAAATGAGCTCCAAAAGACTCAAATTTAAATTAGGATTTCGTAACCCATGAACAAATTTGATACAGCTTTGTTCTTTGCTAAATTTAATCATTTAAGGAAAAAAGTCCATCGTTTTTTACCACTCGTACCATCGTAACGTACCATCCTACTTTACCACTATGAGTGTGCACATGTTTTTATCGTGTTCTTAACGGCGGTAGATATGGTGTTTTGACTAGTCAGTGTAATCTATCATCATAAAAAAAAATGTAAAATATAAATCTGAAGGTTCAATGTAAAGGGAACGAAGTTCATTTGCGATATTTATGAAGTATCAAAGATGGTCGAAAAAGGGGCAATAGAACAATAATTAATCTAAAGGCGATGTGGTACCTCAGAGATTTACCCTATCTCGTCAATTATAAACTTTTTTGATTTATGCGGCCACACAATTTGGAAGTGATTGGGCGGTGTTGCCATTTCACGCAGAGCTTGGATAAGAGATCCGAACAAACGACAAAAAACTCTTACCGACTTTCCCAAAATTTTAGAAATTTTTTAGAATATCTGTGTCTCCGGCATTTTGTCCTGGCATAATTGCTAGGAAAACCTTAAAAACCAGCTCAAAGGAAATATCATTTGAGCAATTTGACAGCTTCGGGAGTTCCTCGTGATGCTACCTGCTTTGATAGAAAACCTTGCCAATACAGGAGACTGCAAACTGAGGTCTGGGGGGGGGGGGGGCAAAATTGGATCTGCAGGGAGCAGTTGTTCCCACCTATCCCATAGCAAATTACGCCCCTGCCCTCGAACTGTTAAGAAATGGCTCGCAGATTGTGATAAAAGGTAGTACTTGTAAGCACCACAATGACTTTCAGAGCCCTGACTAAGTCCTGGGCTGTATTTTCTTCTTTCGTAACAGAAGCAATTGTATTCCTTACGAAATCGCGCATCTTTTTATATAAGAAGGGATTAGAAAATTCATACAGACGTGGCTTTCCTTTTATCTTTTGGTCCAGACTGACCTTGCATATAAAAGGAAATTTTTGTTAATTTTGTAGAAAATCCTTAATTTTGAAGAAGTTCCTCGTGATGCTACCTACTTTGATTGAAAACCTTGCCGACACAGGAGACGTATTATTTATGATGATGTTATTGATGATGATTGATGATGTAGGTACATTGAATAGACAGCACTTTGCTTAGCAATCATTAAAAGATTATATTTTTCTTTAGTTCAAACTAGCCTCTTGTCACCTTTTCAAACTGTTGACACATTCAAGATCCCCTATTGATTTTTACCAAAATTTGGAGTAATATGGCAGCTTTGGGAGTTCCCTTTTATGCTAGGAAAATTCGGTAATAGGTCTTTTGTCTGTCGACGCTGAGGCTCGCAAAATGATTTTGAGGTATCAAATGGCTTGTTCAAAATGCAAAAATTAGTGTCTACCAAAAACTAAACTTACAAGGAGAAATTGCGAAAATGAGGAGATAGAAAAATAATAAACAGAAACGAATAAATATAAAAAACTGAATTTTTAAAATTATTTACAAAAATAGAAATTAGAGAGTGGAATCAGAGGCGAGATGATTGACCGAATTAAATTTAAACAACCAAACAAATGCGATTTGAACCATACAGTTTCTAGCGCATTTACGAACCAAGTTGTAGCTTGTGCATTTACTATGATATTTCAGCAGTTGCTCAAATGTCATAAAAATATATTATTCTTTTCAATAGCAAAAATGAATCAGACCCCCTTTGGCCTTATTTTGTTTAATTGTTCTCAGCTTTTACTGAAAAGCTATCAATTTGCCATTATATACCGGTCTTGTGATTGTTTACTCGTTTTACAAAATCATAACCAAAGTTAATTTATGTTTTCGGAATCTGAGCTTCCAAAAGTTTAATTTTATGGATCTATTTTAGTCATTTAATGTTTTGAATTCTTATGATTTTGAATATTAAATTTGATAATGATTCTCTAAAATGAAAATCAAATCTAAAAGCCTAAATATAAAGTCAACATATAAAATATGATATTAAGCAGTCATTTAATATTTAGTCATCTAATAAAAGCAAATTTTTGTCATTTAACTTCGAAACCTGTTCTAGAAACAGTATCTCAAAAGTTACCCCATGTCTTGACTTGATCTATTGAACCCCCAAATAATTTTAGCCCAGACATAGGATATTGCCCTTATGGTGTTCTTCCTAGGCAGGACCGTCTTGTTGTAATTCAATTTGTTGAAAATTTGTTTCAATTATCGACTTTTATGTCATCTTTTTAGCGTATTCAAACAGGCTAAAGGATTTGCTATGATTAGATAGGGGTGCATCGGAGTGGGATCACGATAAATCGATTCGTTGCTCAAACCTCAAGACCATTGAGCATATGCAAAAAATAACTGCAAAACTTGACAAAAAAAAGTTGACATCAAACACTTAGCGTTCAGACGCTTAGCGTCTCCAATATAAACGGAACATACTCTGAACTTAATTCTCAAGTTGATCTGCTTTAATACTGAGCTTCCAAACATAATTTACCTCAAGTATGAGGTTTCGTCCTTATGGCGTTCTTCTTTAGCAGGATAGGTTTACTATAATTCATTGTGTAAAAATTAAACTTCAATTACCACGTTTTATTTTTTTTCAACTGCTAAAAAGATTTTACTATTATTAGATATAATTTATAAGGGCAACCCCTAGAAATCATGTCGGCGCTCATACTTCAAGACCAATGAACATAAGCCAAAAATTCAACATCCAACGTTTTATTTTTCAGGTGTTTTATACAAACAGGAAATACTCTGAACTTGAGCCTCAAGATAACGTGCTTTAATGTGGAACAGAACTGATCCCACATATAACTTTAGTCAAAACCAGGGTTGCCACTATAGTCAGTTCCGGGAGTAATACAATTGCCCGAGTTTGCGTGTTACACAGCAATTTTTGGTTCAATAGTCAAAACATTGACTGTAATAGTGCTGAAAAAGTGCTAATTAGAACAATTTCTGCTATGTTAGCACTATTTTAGTAGCCCTGAATACGTGCTACAGTGCAATAGTGCTAAAATAGCACTTTCGTGCTACAGGTGGCAACCCTGGGTCAGATATAGGATATTGCCATTTTGGCGTTCTTCCTTTGCAGGGCAGTAGTATCATATCAATTGCATTTTTTTTCAATTGCCCAGTTTTATTTTATCAAATACATCTTGATCAAATATATCTTTGTAGCGTATATATGTTACCATGAATGTCCAAAATCGGTGAATGTCGACATTCACCGGTGAATGTCCGAAATACATATTTTTTTTCTCCTTGGATTTAGTCAGCGTTGCCAGTCAACTGTTTCAGTTTTATGCAAGGTTTGATGATGATAGGTTAGGTTAGATCAGGTTTGGTTAGCTAAAGTTTTTAACCCATTTCTGATATTTATAACCAAATTTAACCTAATCCAAACAAACCTAAACTAACATAATCTAACCTAACTTTAACTTTACCATCATAGATTGCATAAGACTGAAAAAGCTGACTCGCAAAGCTTATTGAATCAAAGCAGAGAAAAGGAATTTCGGACATTCACCGGTGAATGTCGACATTAAACAGATTTCGGACATTCACGGTAACATTAACACGCTAGAAAGAATGTGTTATTATATGAGACAATTAGGTGTTGCGTCGAAAATGACTCCCCATAGAAATAATATCGAGGCTTCCACCTCAAAACTAATGAACACGTTAAAATAAGGTCAGTAAAAAAATTAAATCAATCCAAAAAACCAAACTACGTAGCAAACTTAACGTACAGCTTAAGAGACGTAACAAAAACTAAAACTTAAAAACTAAACAAACATAACGGAAAATTTGTTGATCAAACGCATTAAAATTGTACAGTAAGTCGGTGTAAATCGAAAATGCATAACAATCTGTAGAAGATAAAATCAAACTAAAAGTAAGAGAGCAGAGTTGCGGACGGAAAAATAGCAGGGGAAAGGGTGATTTGTTAGTACTAGGAATCTGGCCCACCGAGAGGATGTTGTATAGTAATTGTGCTTATATTATTCTTTTTGTAAGTTGTTTTTTTCTTGTTTTAGTCGTTTTGTTTTATTCTTTTCTCGCCAAGACTCTGCAGTCTTTTTGTGTATCAAATATAATAAATCATGGAGTTGACGTGAGCTATAACAATTTAAATTGGAGTTAAATGTTAATATTATAAACTAAACATGGTATAAAAATTCCCTTATATTTGTCCGTTTTGCAATCAATTGAAATTATAATATAACTTTTGGCTTTTGCGGAGCGGTTCCCGATTGAGTTCTTAGAAGGAAGGGGGGAAAGAATAGCTCCTAGGTTCGGAAATTAACAAAATCTAAAGCAAAAGGCCCACGTCTTTCGTACATAACGATTAAACTTGTATTCTTGAAATTTTGAGCGAAGGCGCTTATGCTATAAAAGGAAAGTAATTAATATTAAATTAAAATTATATTACATAAAAATTAATGTTATTAAAATTCCCAATATTTTATAAAAACCAAATTTAAATTTGGTTTACATTCGTGCCTATTGAACCAAATGAAAAAAAAGAAACAGTACCGGTACTAATTACTAATAGCTTACCATCAATAATAAATGCAGGACTAACTGCTACGGTAAGCTTCACAGTAGAGCGATAGCATTCACCCATTGAGTCTGGGAGATCTCCAACCCATGAATGGTGGTAAATCTAAAAATAAAAGTTGAAACAATCAATAATAAATAATCCCAAGTTCATCCATAGAACTTCATATATCATGGTTGGAGCGGTAGCGGCAGTAAAGAACGAACCACAGCCCATAGCAACCAAAAATTAAAAGATGCGTTAAAAAGAACTGTCTAGTGAGAAAAATTCATACGAGTCTTAATAGTATTAAATAAAAAAACAAGTTTTTTAAATTGAAAGTAAGGAGCGACATTAAAACTTAAAACGAACAAAATTATTCCGTATATGAAAGGGGCTGTACCCTCCTCAACGCCTCGCTCTTTACGCTAAAGTTTTTTATTGTTTAAAAAATAAAGTTGTGGGAAAGTCAAACTTTAGCGTAAAGAGCGAGGCGTCGAGGAGGGGACAGCCCCTTTCATGTACGGAATAATGTCTGTTCGTTTTAAGTTTTAATGTCGCTCCTTACTTTCAATTTAAAAAACTTGTTTTTTTTTATTTAATATCTGATCCTTTTTTAGTTAATGCAGCTTTTATTTTGGCACACCGTCATTGAATAAGTAAACAAAATTTGCATAAAAATTTTACTTTTCTTTTGCTAAATAGCTGTCTCTAAATTTGGTTCTGATGTAATTTACAAATTAACTTACGAAACGAACTTCTATATTCGTATATTTTTCTTCTGGCAAAAAATACAAAGTTGCAGATTTTTGCAGATATGAGCTTGAAACCTATGTAATAGGGTTTTCTGATACGCTGAACCTGACGGTGTGATTTTCATTAAAATTCTTTCACTTGTAGGGGATGTTTCCCCCTCTTTCAAAAATCAGATAAATTTTCTCAGGCTCGTAGCCTTTGATGAATAATACTAAACTTAATAAAATTTATATATCTAGAATCAGCATTATAAGCGCATTCTTTTGATGCATTTATTGACATCAAAATTCCGTTTTTAAAAGTTTCGATTACTATTGAGCCGTATCGCTTGTTTTTTTTATTGTTTTTTTATTACGTATATGTTATTACATATATGATGGGGTTCTCCCCCTAGTCCATACCACGCTCTTTACGTTAAAAGTTAAAATTTCGTTTAAATCACAAACCCCTGAATCACAAAGGCCGTTTAATGAGAATAGATAGCTCTTTTGAAAGCACTAAAAAAAACTGTAGCGTAAAGATTGAGGTGTTGACATGGGGGCGGACCCCCTCATATACGTAATAATTTCTGTCCGTTTTAAGTTCTAATGTTGCTTCTTACTTTCAGTTGAAAAAACTTGTTTCTTTTAAATTTAATTTCTGATCGTTTTTTAAACAATGCTGAGAAATCCGGCGCCCCCTTCATAGAAATGTTCCTTACCCCAAGGAAACATTCTCCACGGAAAGATTCTCCCGAGTAACCCCCTCCTCCAGCCCCCCCACCAGAAAAAAATCCTTCCTGAAAATGTCTGTATACTTCCCAATAACCAATACAATATGTAAACAATGGGCAAAGTTCATAACTTGCAGTCCTCCCCCTGGGGACTGTGGGGGATTAAGTCATCCTAAAAGACATATTTATAAGATTTTCGACTATGCTGAACAAAATGGCTGTCTCAAAATTCTAATTGGGTGACTTCGGGGAAAAAAATGAGCGTGGGAGGGAGCCAAGTTGCCTTCCAATTTTTTTGGTCACTTAAAAAGGGCACTAGAACTTTTAATTTCCGTTCAAATGAGCCCTCTTACGATATCCTAGGACTACTGGATCAATAAGATCGCCCCTGGGGAAATTAAAAAAAAAAAAAAAAAAAAAAAAAAAAAAAAAAAAAAAAAAAAAAAACAAACAAGTAAACACGCATCCGTGATCTTTCTTCTGACAAAAAATACAAAATTCCACATTTTTACAGATAGGAGCTTGAAACTTCTACAGTAGGGTTCTCTGATACGCTGAATCCGATGGTGTGATTTTCATTAAAGTTCTATGACTTTTATGAGATGTTTCCCCCTTTTTTCGAAAATCAGTCAAATTTTTCTCAGGCGCATAACTTTTAATGTGTAAGACTAAACTTGATGAAAATTATATATTTGAAATCAGCATAAAAATCTGATTCTTCTGATGTATCTATTGGTATCAAAATTTTTTTAGAGTTTCAGTTACTGCTGAGCCGGGTCGCTCCTTACTTACAGTTCGTTTCAGTTCGTTGCCACGAACTGTTTGAAAATGTTATTTTGAAAACCAACTTATCGGAATTTCGAATAATAGCCTGAAAACCGTTGAAAATGACGGCTTATCGAAACAAAAGGTATACCACTAGAACAGCCATTGCCGTAAACTCTGCATAGGAAACTTACAGCCTCCTGGTTGTGGCTGGAAATAAACGCGTTAAAAAAGAATTGACTAGTGAGACAAAAATTGCCACTTGTAGCTGATCCAGGTGTGGCCACTATTATGTTGCCATGGCAACTATTATGATCCAGGAATGGAAATTATAATGGCAGCTAGTCTTAATAGTAAAATATTATTTCGAAAACAAACTTATGGGAATTCCGAAAAATAGCCTGAAGCCCCCTAAAAAATTGGGTCCGATTGAAACAAAAAGTACAACATTGGAATTACCATGGCCGAAAACACAATACAGGAACCCTGGTTTGAACAACAAAGGAAAATCACTTTTTTGCATGAGTAGCACTGGTCCACCACAGAGAGCTGTTTAAGGGCTCATTTGAAAGGAAATTGCTATGTAAGACATAAATCGATGTTTTGACTTTTGGATACTATCTATTCGCAAAAGTGCCATACATAAAAAAGCAAGAACCCCCCCCCCCCAAAAAAAAAAACAGCTCACTAATTTAATTGATTTGTCTAAGAGCCATACTAACAAATAAGTGTGAAAAAATTCTATGAAATAAATTCAAAGAATTGTTCAAATTTAAGTTACTATCAATGAATAAATGAAACCGGAAACGAACATAAATTACAATGAATAATCAAGTCGAACTTAAAAGGAACATAAACTATTACAAACGGGAGTGGGGCTGCCACCAGCCCTTAAAATGCCACAGCCCATAAACCTAAAATGCCAAAGCCCTTAAACTTAAAATGCCGCAACTTAAAACTTAAACTTAAAACTTAAAACACCAGCCACGGCCCTTAAACTTAAAATGTCAAAGCATTGTTTGGATTTCACTAAAAACGACTTGTCTCTCGAGTAGTGTGTCATATTTGTCATAACATGTATCGAATGATATTCGACTTTTTTGACATAATCCAAACTCAAAATTCTAGTCCAGATGATATACCAGTTAAATTGCCAGGACTTCATGCAAAAAAAGTTTTGTTTAAAAAAACAGTTTGCGTAAATTTTAAGGGTTCCTCGAATAATTTTCGCTCCATCAATCACAAACTTACATTACAGTTTTTTTCGATATTAAATACAACTTACTGGCAGAATAGCATAAAAATAGGCTAAGTAAAACCCTCAAATAATATCAAATTAAAGGATATCTAACAACTGGAACGGTTGCCCGGACTTGACCCTGCCTTTGTTTTGATATTTTTACATGTAAAGTTCAATTAATTTTGTATTTAATTATCAAATATTCAAATTTCTTTTAGTATAAATTAAAGAAGTATTTTCTGCTGGTACTGACACCGTCTAGACTAAAGATTCTAGAATCTAGACGGTCTCCCAACTTAATTACCAGTATTTTAAGCATAAAAAGAAAAAAATAACCTGATAAAAATAGTTCATGCAAATTTTAAAGGTCAGTTCCTCGAATAATTTTTGGTTTTATCAACTAAAAAATAGTTCATGCAGATTTTAAAGGTCAGTTCCTCGAATAGTTTTTGGTTCCATAATATTTGGAGATTTTCTGAATCATTAACTACAATACTTTGGCTGAGTACTGGCTGAACTGCTTGAAAGTTTGCTGAACAGATAGATAGACAATTGTATTTCAAAAGCCCAGGGGCCAAGTATATAAAAAAAATACAAGTTGCCAACTAAAAAAAGAAATTGACAACATAACAAATTAAATTAAATACCTAATCTAGAGACAAAATACCTTAGGGCCCCTAATCTCCATAATACCGTATACACTAGAAACAAAATACCCATAAAAATTTACATAAAACAAGGAAATCACTAACAAAACAAATTACAAAGTAAAAAATATCCAATCTAAAAACAAAACAATCTAATCGCATAAAATTTTCCTTCTTTCTAAGCAAGACGATATCCAAGCGCTTGGTTAATGGGTTTGAACCCCATGGGTGAGTTTTCTGATGGAGCCCCAACCCTTTTTTATGATTAAATGAAAAAAAAACCAGTTTTTTCAACTGAAAGTAAGGAACAACATTAAAACTTAAAACGAACAGAAATTATTACGTATATGAGGGTGGTTACACCCTCCTCAGCACCTGGCTTTGCACGCTAAAGTTTTTTCAGTACTTTAAAAAACAGTTTCTTATTCTTCTAGTTAAACGGACTCTTGTGTTTCAGGAGTCGTTTTTAAAATTGGGATAAAATTTAAAATTTAGCGTTAAGAGTGAGGTGTTGAAATGAGTATCAAATAAATAAAGAAAACATAAAAACTTAACAAATACAGAAAAAAATTCACAAGCTACCTGCTGAAAATCCCCTGTTCCCCCTGTTTTTTTTAGTATAGGTTGTAGGCTCACATCTGGCCAATGTTCATGATACAATGCAAATCCTTCAAGTAAAGCCGAAATAATTTATATAGAATGTTAATTCTTATATAAAAGAAACAGGAAATTTTTATACGAAAATATTTGTTAAAAATTTTTGTTATAACATTTAAAATATTTGTTAAATATATAAATATATAAAATATATAAATATATAAAAATATATATAAAATTTAAATATATAAAATTAAAATATATAAAATTTAAATATTAAATATAAGTTAAATGTATAAAATTTGTTATAATATATAAAATATTTGTTAAAAATATTTTATACGAAATATTTGTCTGGCTAAATATATGTGATTTGTGTTAGATAATTATACTTTTTACTTTCGATCTAAAATTAATCACCTGCCTCCTCCTTCTTCTGACCCATATACAAAAAAAATGGCCTTCAGTAAGAGTTACCAAGCGATTTTTGTTTCGCCCGTGAATAATTTTTCCACAAGCAATTTTTTGTTCCACTCTGTCAAAACTTAGCTTACGTAATATAACTCTAAATAAAAACAAGGAGACTTACATCATCTTTGGGATCAGAATGACAATCCGTTTTATTGACACCATTTAGACGATCTCCCAATTTTATTGCCAATATTTCATTCACAAAAAGAGTGGCTGTGTTTGCATTCCCACGGAAGTCTTCGTCAGCATTAGCTACACCTACATAGAGGGGGCGCGGGGGTCCAGTTATATTCCGACTCATCAAATAACGTAGTAAAGTACAGTTATTGTTAATCAAGAAACATTCTAGAACTTCACCGATCTAAAACATAAATGAAAGTTAGTATATGCTAGTTTGTTGTGGCTGGGGAGGGGGTGCCCGAAGCCTCAAATTTCGTTTCTAGTCCTAAATTTTCGTAAGAAGTCTTTCTGACCATTATGAGAGGAGTTCCAAGAGTCCACAGGAGGTTTGCAGAACCATAGAAACCTGTTTTGAAAATTGTCAGATACGCCTTTTGGCCGTGACTTTAATGTTCATACCTTTTAACTAAACATCCTCTTTATTTAAATCCAAGACAATTTTTCGTAAACAGAAGTAAAATTTAAGAAGGCGGTTTGGGAGATATTGGTTGTAGATATGACTGTTTGGAGAGCTTCTCGTTTTGCTCGAGATTGGGTGCAGTGGCATCGTTTGAGGGGAGGCAGTTTCCCCCCTCCACTAATTTGGAGAAAAAATATCACATAACCCATGCCTCTTGACTCTCCAGATGTGGAGCCCCCCAATAAAAATGCTGGAGCTATGCCCCTGATTGAGTGGTATGGTGACATTGGAGATCGACTCAGGATTGCCAGTATTTCATTCACAAAAGGAGATATTTATTTGCATTGCCATGGAAGTCATCGCCAGCAATAGCCATACCATAATAGAGCGGGGAGAGAAGGGGGAGCAATATTCCGAGTCATCGTATGGAACAGCAAAGTATAGTAATTATCGGGAATCCACCTAGAACTTCGAAGATCTAGAACATGAAGAAAACGATAGAGATTTCGAAAACTAAATAAATAAGAGATGCCACAACAACTCATTGAACAAACAAAGGTCTTAACTGTGACTAAGTTCTTCATGTGCGCTGATCATCCCAACATAGACAAGCCAAAATAATTTTAAACTATCTTATCTAAATATAAATATATAATGTCATTAAGCAAGTATTTACTTACCACTAATTGATCTTTCGAAATTTAACCCTTCTAAGAAAGAAGAAAAAGCAGAAATTATTTAGTAAGAAGAAAAGGCAGAATCAAAAGAAAGAGAAGTTATAAAAGTAAAGGTAAAAAAGTGGAAGTTATTTAGTGATTTAAATATTGCTACTGATAGTTTATTGGTAAATTACTTGCTAATTACTACGTGGTTCATTATATACCAGTTAATTGTTTTTACTGAGCAGATATAAGGGGAGGGGGCTGACGCCCCCTATAAGCCTTAATACCTTAGCTCGAACTGCTGTTTCCTGTCCCCACTGGTCGAATCCTTTTTTTGCATTCGTTCAATTCCTCGATATTAAAAAAAAACATTCCAAAAAAAAAAAATTAAAAAAAAAAAAAATTAAAAAAAAAACATATATATTGTATCAATGTATAATTTTGCCAAGCCCTTCACGTAACATCATTTCGTATAAACCCAGTCTATTATCTTACTTACCCTCGAGGACCATCACGTCACCTGTGGTTGATTTCCGGTTGCAATCAGAAATAAAGGCTGTTACTTGATTCTTGAATATGCGCGTTTGAGTGGACATCACCGTGCTGATTGTTTGAAAGAGCTTGCAAATTGTTTGGAATGTGGAGGCGCGACCAAACAACACAGGGCAGCTTTGTGATTTTGAAATGCCGCAACAACAGCAATGCCACAACCGCGAATAACAGAATCTGGACATGGTTAGTATCTTCAAGCAGTGTGAGCTCTCAAGAAATCCCCCTGTGTCCGGTGAAAACCGTTGAAACTATCGCGTCCGTTGTACTCCCGCCCCCAGAATCTTTTCCCGAAAATGATATTGGAAGATATTTTGGTGTAATCTAGATAATTGACAACAAAACAAAGCGCGAATTATTGGGAAGAATTGGGAAACCCCTGAATGACTCTTTTTTACCACGTTCTACGCACGTAAAAAGAAAGGCGACTTCTGAGAGATTCCCATATGCCAGCTTTTCACTGGCTTGTATATTCCGACGTCAATAAAGGCATTTTTGTAAATATTATGTCCTGTCTGTGACTGGAACTGCCGGGTACACGAAGAAATATGTTGCTCTTAAGAAATATGTTGCTCTTCCAAAGCTGGGAACCCCAGCCTTTGGTCAAGTTAGCGAAGTTAAAGGGAAAAGACGATAACTTTCTTCCCGAAAATATCGGAAACGTAATAGGAGCCATAAAAAAAAGTTGCTGCATTCTTCAATGCTTTGGCTAGAACAAACTATGTCCTAACTAAAGTGTTGAAAACTCAGCCTCCAGGGATGTGCGATACCGCGTAAGTCGAGCGGTGACCGGCGTTTATACCCCCCCCCACCGGAAAATTCCTTCCCGTGGAAATTAAGGCTTTTCAAATTTGAAAACTTTATTTGTTTTTTTTTTATTTCCGTAGGGGGAACGAATTTTAGTACTTGTGTATTATGTGCCACTCACTCAAGCTTAAGTCGAGAACAAACCGGTTTCTTCGTTAATTTCTTTCATCTTAGCATGATACAAAACAAAGACAAGTGACAGAATAGATGGGATATATATAATTTGGGCTAAATATTTGCACATAAGGGGGGGGGGGTAAACTATTTGGACAGTTTGAAGTCAGAAAATAATTCCTTCTAGGTATGGCCACTAAAAAAATACAGAAAAATATCTGGAAATTCTGTTAACTAACTAACTAACTAAAAAAAAAAAAAAAAAAAAAAAAAAA
>JAQQPU010001676.1:23827-35418 GCA_029168905.1 Artemia sp. Kazakhstan ARC1039 | reverse complement strand
ACATAAAAAATTCAACAATTGTCATGGAAAGAACATAAAAAATTCAATATCTACAAAAATTGCAAGAGGAGCTGGGATTCTGTATAGAGTAAAAAATTTCCTTCCGCAAAAAGTTTTGCGAACCCTTTATTTTACTCTTGTTTTTCCTTCTATTCAATATAGTTGTTACGTTTGGGCTGATTCTTTCTTTTATAATTTAAAGAGAATTCAAATCTTACAAAATAGAAAGTTAATTTATTTTATTGAATATAAGGTGTTTTATTGAGTATATTGAATATTTTTTTATTGAATTATTTTATTGAATATATTGTTATTTTATAGAGTATATTGAATATATAGTCAATTTATTTAATATTAAAGAAGTTTTGGAACTAAAACTAAACAACAATGGAACTAAAGAACAATGGAACAAATACCAGAAGCTTTTTCTTGGCCTTTCTCAATGGGTCAGAAACACTTGCATCGTTAAGAGATTCAGAGTATTTGATGTAACACAGAAATGAGTGAACTGTTGTATATGACAACAGATCTACAATAATAAACGTAGGCATTGACTTGCATCATATCAAAACATAATTTTTCCAGATCAACCCTTCTTAGGCAAGCTCACATCGGCGACCCATCAAAAGAGCCAAGCCGACCCCCTTGAAGTCATGGCCCACAAAATAGCAACTGTTGAAGCGAAGGGATTAGCCTTTTTTATGATATTATTACGAAAAAGATGCCAATAAATCCAGTTTTTGTGAAGAATGCCATTTTAATCACTTTGGACTCTTAAAAGAGCTCTAAAATTTTAAATTTAATGCACCCTCTCAAAAGTTTCTACGACCACCACTTCTGTAGGAAATGGCCGAAAAAAAGAAAATATAAAGAGGCCACATTATTCTCGATTATTCTACAATGGTTGTTGCAGATAAGACCATCTTTGTTGACTATTAATTTTACAAGTGTGTAGCTTTAATGAAAAAAGCCTTTGGCCTTTCGTTACCTAGAACCTAGTAAAGAGCGAATTTTACCTTTCCTTTCCTGGAACTGTAATATGAAGTTATTACAAATGAAAGTAAATTGACCCACTGAAAATAACATTAACATGAAAGTAGAGAGCATTTTAGCATGATATAATGAAGTTATATGGATAACAATGCATCATATATAACGCAAAAACGCAGTTTTCGTCAGAACTTATTTCAGTGTTGTCAATAAGGCCGTATCCACGGGGAAGGGGGTTTGAACCCCTCCGCCCCTCCCCCGAAATGTTCGTCCGACTCGTAATAACGTAACAAAAGTGAATATAAACAAATTTTTTATGCGTTTTTTGATTTTTTTTTCGTATCCCCCCCAAAAAAAAAAATTCTGCAAACGGCCCTGGCTGTCAATACGATTTTATAGAAGGTGTGTAAAATTAAGTAATAGCTTTTGAAATGAGCCAATAAAGGTATTTCTATAATTTTATGCTGGCCTGCTAGCCTTGGCGAAAATAAAAAAAAGAAAGTAAAGGAGACCGGTCAATGGTACCCATATGAACAAGCAATTTCCTTGTTTTTCAAAATGGGCAGGGGAGGGGGGATCAAAACCTCCAGTTTAAGGTTTTTGACACTGACGATTTCAATGGGCGCTTTTTTTTCTCAATACCACTACAATTTAAAAAAAAAAAATTCAAGTTCTTTTTCAAAACTTTACAAAATTCATTTTTGCTATACACTTTAACTATTAAGATGAGCGTATATAATAATTATTCCTCAGTAGACATTTTTCAATAGAATACATGTTTAAACTTTCGATCACTACGGGCTATGGTTCGACCTTTACTAGGCTGCGTGGTCTGTTTGAACGGTATAATACATATATTAAAACAGGGTGAAATATTGTAATAATAAATTATATAATTTTGCTTTGACATAAATGACCCATCAAAAATTTTGCTATTGACAAAATAGTTTTATTGGAAGCTTCTTCTTTCATTAGAATATTCATCTAATTTCATGTAAATTTAATTTCATCTCAAAATTGCAACGAGAGAATACCTTTAATAGACTTGACTTACCTATTTTGTACAGTGTCAGTAGAACTATTGGTGGGCATAACTGTGGCAAAAATATTCTTATCTCCCAAAGGGTCACAGAACATACCTATAAAAACAAGATTGTAACCTAAAGAAATCAGTAAATATAGATAAAAGAGTTTACATTGCTACAATCATTAAATAATATTATTATTCATTATTTAGTTTTATTTATTATTACATTTATTTCATTTATTACGTAATTTGATTATATATTACATTTTATTACATGTTTATTATAGCATTATTTAGTACTTAAATAATAATAATATTTATTATTTATTCATCACCATAATAATGATAATGACATTTTTCAATAGAATACATGTTTAAACTTTCGATCACTACGGGCTATGGTTCGACCTTTGCTAGGCTGCGTGGTCTGTTTGAACGGTTTTATAATAATGATTAATAATAATGATTTTTTCAGGAAAACTTTTTATTAGACCCCCCCCCCTCAAAAAAAAAATAATAGCAGACAATTAATAAGGCATAAAAAAAAAACAAACAAACAAAAACAACAACAACTATAAAGGTATGTTCAAAATCTGAAAAATAAACTCTACAAAAAGTAATAAAAGGGCTGTGGGGGTAGGAAAGAATGTACATATTCAATAAATAACATCACGCTTTACGCCGATGACTCTAGCTTTTCGCACCAGCTGTTCAACAAAGCCCGCCATCAGACCTCCAGAGAATCGAGAATTGGACACTCGCAGAAGCTAGCAAAGCAAAGAGTGAAGACCAGAATGCGCCGAAACCTTTTACCGAGCGTATTTCCAACAACTGGAACAACCTTCAAGACAAAACCGTGACTGCACCCACTACTGCCTCCTTCAAGTCAAGACTTGACAAAGAATGGAACAACAAGCCATGGAAATATAAGTGGGACAGTCCGTCCCTCTCAGCAGCCAACTAATGCAACGTCACTGGGCCCGTAACACAGTGACATTCCAAATTACCATCATTGACGCGGAGTAGAACAGATTCAGCATGGACCTTAATTTCACTCCGAAGTGCGAATTAAGGTAATTAAGGTAAAATTTATTACACCAATTATGCAGGCGGAAAAAACTCTTCTATTTCTTCCATAAGAAAGTTTTATTGAGGTGAAAAGAAGACGAGCTCTAAGGGTGAGAAATTGACTAAAGAAAAGTAAATTTGTCTGTGGGTTAAAGAGAATAGCAGGGGCAAAACGCAAGGAAAATTTCTATTTCCTTTGTGGCAGAAGGACGTGTACAATCAAGAAGAAAAGATAACACAAGTAATTAAAGCATGAAGTAAAGCAGCAAACAATACCCATGCAATGCAAATGAACTAAAGCAGCAAACAATAGTCATGGCAGAATTACAAAGTAGATATGCACATTCTACGGGGGGGGGGAATACCTAAGTCACCTCTTAATTATTCATATAATTTATCCACAATTGGAGTTTATATATATATATATAAAGTTTTTGACATAACTGAGCTGACAAGTGCGAGAGGATACCGAAAAGCTTCAACTACGAATCTTAAAAGATTTATTTTCAAGTATTTGACGGATTTTGTTTGTTTGTTTAGCCATCAGACAGATTTGATTTTTTTTTTCCAGCTTTTCATAGCCTCGTCACTGAAAAGATTGATTGATGTGTCCATCACTCCCAGGTTAGCCACAAACTAAGAGTTCCAAGTCTCGATCAGTTTTTCAAGTATCATGATTCACGTTTTTGAATAAGACGAAACAAGAGCAGAAATTACCTATGAGCAAGAATGATCTTACTCTTTTGAGCATTCTGATAAGGAGATAATTTGCTTTATCAAGTCTATAAATTTCATTCTTTCTTCTTTGAGTTATTACGGAGACGCTTTATCTCATCCCCGGATTCGAATCCCAGGTCTTTAAATATCACTGATGTCAAACAGAATGTTTCTATCTAAATAAGGTACAAGATGAATCAGTATGCTCTTTGAAATTTTATCAGTCACGAACGAAGGAAAACCAGAAAACTGAACGTTAGTATTAGAGCATTTTTCCAAGCGAAAATTTCACATAACTTGAATACTTTAGCTGCTTTTTCATTTTACTATTGGTTTTAAGAATTTCACATTCCACTGATTTTAAGCATAACTTCTTCTATCCAAACACGGTACAAGATGAAACATTATGCTAAAAGAATTTCCCATTCAGACGAAACTTTTTCTATCTAAACAGGGTGAAAGATGAAACACTATACTCTTTGGAATGTTATCAGTCATGAACAAAGGGAAACTATCAAATTGAATTATTATATTAGAGCATTTATTTAAGGAGATATTTTGCATTTATAGCTTGAATAGTTTAGATGCTGTTTCATTTCCGATTCATTTATTAAGTTTTACAATATTACATTTCACTTATTTTGAGCAAAACTTTATCTATTCAAATAGAGTAGAAGATGAGACACTAGGTTTTTTCTCCATTCCACTTCTTCTTCTTTAGATTAGTATGATGAATTATGTTTCAAATTTGGTGTCGGTATTTTGGCAAATCCGCGGCTTCGTAAAATCCTTCCCCCTGAGCATCTCCCTTCGCGCCAACCACTCCCACAACAAGTAGCTGAACCAGTACCAAAATTTAGCCGGTACCACCACGACATATACATTACGCAAATAGTTTTATTCCCTCGTTTGTCAAGATTTTTAATACTAGACTTGCTCATCAATAATCGTACATATTTCTTTGTTTTAGTTCATTATTCTTTTTATTCAATATTGATTTCAAACGTTTTTTTTTCTTTAATCTGAACCTGGAGTTATTTCATTTTATTTTTTACAGATAGTTGGATATTTTAATATCATAGGTTTTAGTTTGACTCTGTTTTTGATATTTCGAGTCAACATAAAAATTTGTATGACGATGGCTATGGCTGTGATTTTTATATGTTTAGTGCCCTTTCATTTATTATGACAAGAAGTGCCACTGATCGGCATGGCCGTGTAAGGAAATTGACAATAAAAAAGATTGAGAGTTTGAATACGGAGACACTTTCGCCTAACTTCATCACCAGAATCGAATTCAGAGCCCTGCAGTATGTTGCTGAGCTCTAATTCTGGGTTCAGTATTACCAAGCTCAGATCAAACCCACAGCACCACAATAGGACAATTTTCAGTCCATTCATCTTAAACAGAACTTTTCCTATCTAAATAGAGTACAATATAAAACACTTATTATTTAAAATACCATCGGTCACGAAGAAAGAAAATACAACAACCTGATCAGCAATGTCGCATAACAACATAACTGAACAGCAACGTTCCAAGTTTATAGTGTGAATAGTTTTAGCCTACGAAGAGAATTACGATTTCAATCAGATTTTAGACACGCCTTACGTTTACGCTCAAGCATACTCTTGACTGTTATTGACAAGGGTCTGCTTTGATATGCAAATTCATCACTTTGTCCGGACCGGTTTGACCCAACCTAGATTTTGTCGTGGTGCACAACAGAGTTGTCGTTATCTGACCAATAAATTTGGGGGGAATATTCAAGACTTATTTCAGAGTTCAGAGCAAACACATCTAAAATCTAAAATCGGATAACTTATGAACATTATTAATTCAGTGAATTTCGTAACAACAATTGGCTTGGGATTATAGTGACGATAATCCTGAGAGTGAACTTGAGATTGGATAATTACTGATTGGATAGTTCACTAACGCTGGTCGGAGAAACGTCAAATTTGGATTTCTCAAACACTGCATTTTCTGAAAGCGGACCCCGAGTGATAGTTGGTTCTATTACCATACAGGGGCCCTTGCGAGTAAGTATCACTCCATGTTTTTTTGAAAATTTTTGAAGGCATAGTGGCATTATAGTCGAGAATTATGGCACTCACTAAACAACATTTTGATGACCGAATGGACGAAGTCCTGCAGAAAATCGCAAAGCTCCAGCAGGAAAATAAACTTCTACGGTCGGAAAACAGGTCGCTCAGATCCGAGCTTTTAAGAGTTAAATCGACCGCTCTTCGGTCAGAACTATACTCGAGAAGAAACAATCTTGTTATCCACGGTCTAGAGAATCTTCAGATGGCGAAGATCTCCGTCAGAAAGTAGTTGGTTTCTTCGAATCAAAACTCGGAATAGCTACCGCGAATGAGATACCGATGAATGTGGTATACAGAATTTCGAAGAATCCGTCAAATGCCGAGTCGTCTGGCTCTAGCGGTCTAATACTGAGAAACAGCGCGCAACGAAAAAAGTCCGCTGATCCGATTTTCGCTAGCCTTGAAAATTTTCGTCGGTCAGAAATAATGAAAGAGTGTGGTAAACTGAAAAAACCGGTTTTAGCGTATCTGTTGACTTGCCAGCTGATCTCGGGAAACGACGCAAAGAACTTTTATCACTTGTTTATAAGCTACGAAATTCAAAAGTAGCGAGTGAGAAAATAGCGGAAACGCGTCTGATCCAAAAAGGGATCAAACTTTGATTAGAAACCAGGAATCAAAGACGGCTCAGTGGATTAAGTTTCCAGACGAATGCTACGATCCGCTCAAGCTTCCCCGCGCTGGCTCGGACGATGCGAATGATTCTAATTCGGACGCTTAGAATTTTTCTTTTTTTTTGGTTAATATTTTGTGAGGTTTGTGGGGCAGCTATAATACTGAAGTAATTAGGAGTGAATATTGGTAAAATTAGAGCAGTAAAATTGATGAAAAATTTAAATTTAAAAGATATTATAACTGCGCCATGAGAGAGTGTTTATGTGTAATTTGCCGCTTGCATATTCTTGATTTCTGTTTATCCAATGAGATGTTTTTCCTTTTCGTGTGTTCTTGCTTTGTTTTTCTTTTCCAGAGTTATAAGAAAAGTTCGGGTTTACAAACTTCAGAGTGGTCTACTGCTCTTCTCAAAGGTACAGCCATTGCCTCTTTTCAGTATGTTGGTAAATAATGAATTCCTGTTCTAATCCTCCCGGGGGTGCCTCCTCGTCAACAAGCCAAAGTAATGCTAGATTAGTAGAGCTGGAAGAAAATTTTTTTGATTTAGAAAATATTTTTGATTTAGAAATTAATAATGAATCAGATACCCCGTTATTTGATAAAAGTAAATTTCCTAGAAGCCGTTATGAAGAAGTGTGTAATTTAAGTACGGGACGCTCTGACTCTCAGCTCACTGTTCTTCAACTGAACTGTCAAGGGTTATGCTCATCGTTCGCGGATCTAACGACTCTTTGTCAACAGCTGCAGCCAGATGTAGTCGGACTTTGCGAAACCTTTTTAACAAGACAAACAGATACCCTTCTGGAAATACCTGGATATACTTCCCATTTTTTGCACAGAACAGCATTGAAGAGAGGAGGTTTAACTATTTACACACGGCAAGAGTACTCGGTATGCATTAACAAAGAATTAACCCGGAATATAGAAGGAATTTATGAATCACTTTTCCTGGAAATATGTTTACCTTCACAGAAGAAATTAACAGTTGGAGAAGTATACCGCCCACCAGCAGGATCTGTTTCTTCATTCTTGGAAAACTTAAGCCAAATATCGGATCATCTAGAGAAACAAGGGAATGAAGCTATCTTAATGGGGGACTTCAACATCAATCTTACTCTTCCTCTATCTTCCGGTGCGACAGATCTGCTTAGTATAATGTCTGCTTTGAATATGTACCCCTCGACGACGATTCCAACCCGAGTAACTGCCACTTCCCACTCACTGATTGACAACTTTTTTTCGACTCTGCCTCCAACATCAGCCTCAGTTCTGCTATTCGACACTTCAGATCGCTTCCCTCTGCTTACAAATTTCAACATACAGCATAAATATCCAAAGCCTAATGCTTCGATTAAGCAGGGGTTCACTACCTGGAAACTGAATGACGAGAACTTGAAAACTCTTAATCAAAATCTGGAGAGCACATCATGGGAAAGTGTTATGAATACAGATGATGTTAATTCAGGATTTGAGGAATTTCATAACATTTTCATGAGAATATATACGGATTGCTGTTGTGAAAAGCGTTCAAGGAGGAAGGGACGGAAAAATCAACCCATAAGCCCTTGGATTAGTCATGGACTGCTCCAGTGTATTAACAGGAAAAATAAACTGTGGATGGATTACACAAATGACCCATGCATTGCAACGCTGGAGAAATATGAAAAATATAAAAAATGTCTTCGATCAGTTTTACGTAAAGCTAAACGAGATTATTTTAGTGGGAAAATAGCTGAAAGTGGTAAAAATTATCGGAAAATATGGAAGGTTGTTAACTCTATACTGCGTCCCTGCAGCCCCCCACCTGAGCTTCCATCTAAATTATCTGTCAATGGGGAGACAGTAACAGGACCAGATAACGTTGCAAATGCATTGGGAACATTTTTTGCAGAAGTGGGCAGAAAAACAGCAGATTCTGTTGGGAATTCCGCGAAGAGTTTTAAAGATTACCTTGGCCCGGCATGCACTAAGTCCATGGCAATAACACCTGTCTCTCCATCTGAAATTCTGCTAATCGTACTAAATCTAAGAGGCAATTCGGCTTCTGGGTTCGACCGAGTACATACCAAAGTGTTAAAAGCAGTTGCCCCTTCAATCATAGAGCCCCTTACTTACCTCATAAATTTGTCTCTGCACAAGGGCACTTTCCCAGAACTGCTAAAGAAAGCTAGAATAATTCCACTGCACAAAGGGGGTTCTCGAGTTGACCCGGCTAATTACAGACCTATTTCTATCCTCTCAGTTTTTTCAAAAGTTTTTGAAAAACCTATGCAACAGCAGCTACTCCAGTTTCTGGAAAAGAAAGGGTTTCTTAATAATCGCCAGTTTGGGTTCAGACCAGGGCACTCCACACAGGATGCACTAACGGCGTTAAGTTTATGGATAAACAAAGCTTTGGATTCTGGTCTACTACCTGCAGCGGTTCTGCTTGATATCAGGAAAGCATTTGATAGCATGTACCATTCAATTCTCCTCGGGAAACTGGAACATATAGGAATAAGAGGTGAAGTTCTGGATTGGTTCAGATCATATCTGAGGGACCGCAGGATTTATTTGGGAGAAGATCCTGGAAACGATGTGCTCTTTAACTGCGGTGTACCCCAGGGATCAATATTAGGACCATTACTTTTCCTGATCCATGATAACGATCTGAGCCGAGTGCTGAACCCGGCACGAACAAATCTTCGCTGCTGTAACTTGTGCCAGGATGAAAACACCCTCCAGTCCGAAGGTGAAGATGATGAGCTCGTGGCCTTTGCCGATGACACCACGCTTGGTTGCTGTGAAACGGATAAGACAACGCTCATGTCTAAACTGAGGGAGGTTCTGGAGGTGACGTATCTCTGGATGGATGCTAACTGACTTGTTATTAATGTTCAGAAATCTTCCGTTCTATTTTTTTTCCCGGGTTGGAAGTGTCCATCCGGAGATATGTGGTATCCAGACATCCAGAGGTGTGATTAGTCGGCCAGAACAGCATTTTGCAAAATACCTAGGAATCCTCCTCGATGAGAACCTATCATTCGTGCATCATATTCAAGCAGTAGAGTTGAAGCTATCCCGGAATTTTGGAATAATGAAAAAACTGAAAAGCGCTTTGCCGCAGAAAACGCTGGTCCTCCTGCACAACGCTCTTATAAAACCCCATTTACAGTATTGTGCAATGATCTGGCAATCAACTTTTAAATCCCACCTGCGAAAACTGAATTCGATTCATCAACGATGCCTGATATTAATTGGAAAGCATGAAGAGTACTTGTCATTAGGGTCCCTGCATCAATTATCATGCTTGACATTTGTGTTCAAGTTTTTAGCTAGAGAGCTGCCATCTGCGTTTAAAAGATTATTTCGACCTATTTCAGACCAGCATAGTTTGCATACCCGATCATCATCAAACCTGCAAAAACCCCTCACCCCGACCGTGCGATCAGATTTCGCTCCTAACGTAGCTTGTGCAAAGATATGGAACCTGATCCCAGAAGAGCTGAGAGGTAGGAGCTCCCTCGCATCACTTAAAAAAAGGGTAAAAAATCATTTAATAGCATTATAAATGAATAGTTAATAAAAAAAAAATGTAGAATTAAATGTAAGTAGTAAATTTAAATTACAAATGTATGATTTTTAAATATGACGGGGTGGTTTCCCCTGAGGGTACGGAACGGGAAGGTAATAGTTTTAGTTATTTGGTAAATGAGGGGTTTGGTTGTGTCTGAGATTAGGAGCGGTGACCATTCTGCGTATTATGTTAAATTGTAATGATTTTGGTTCTCGGCGTCCAGGAATGGACTGAGTATTTTGATTATGTGTGATTTATTATTTTCATTTGTTAATAAACCCATTGAACATTGACTCGGGTAAATCTTCAAGACTCTCTTCAAGAATCTTCAAGACTGTCGTGGTGCACAACAGAGTTGTCGTTATCCGACCAATAAATTTGGGGGAATATTCAAGACTCTTCTTCAAGAATCTTCAAGACTGTCGTGGGGCACAACGGAGTTGTCGTTATTCGACCAATAAATTTGGGGGGAATATTCAAGACTCGGGTAAATCTTCAAGACTCTCTTCAAGAATCTTCAAGACTGCCGTGGTGCACAACAGAGTTGTCGTTATCCGACCAATAAATTTGGGGGGAATATTCAAGACTCTTCTTTAAGAATCTTCAAGACTGTCGCGGGGCACAACGGAGTTGTCGTTATCCGACCAATAAATTTCGGGGGAATATTTAAGACTCGTGAAATCTTCAAGACTATTCTTCAAAAATCTTCAAGATTGTCGTGGTGCACAACAGAGTTATATTTATTCGACCAATAAATTTGGGGGATATTCAAGACTCTTCAAGACTATCGTGGTGCACAACAGAGTTGTCGTTATCCGACAAACAAATTTGGGGGGAATATTCAAGACTGTTCTTCAAGAATCTGCAAGACTGTCGTGGTGCACAACGGAGTTGGCGTTATTCGACCAATAAATTTGGGGGGGGGGGGACACTGAAGGTTCGTGGAATCTTCAAGACTTCTTCAAAAATCTTCAAGACTGCCGTGGTGCACAACTAATTTGTCGTTATCCGAACATTAAATTTGGGGGGAATATTCAAGACTCGTGGAAATCTTCAAGAATCTTCAAGACTGTCGTGGTGCAAAACAGAGTTGTCGTTATCCGACTAATAAATTTGGGGGGAATATTCAAGACTCTTCTTCAAGAAGCTTCAAGACTGTCGTGGTTCACAACAAAGTTGTCGTTATCCGACCAATAAATTTGGGGGGAATATTCAACACTCTTCTTTAAGAATCTTCAAGACTGTCGTGGTGCCCAACGAAATTGTCGTTATCCGACCAATAAATTTGGGGGGAATATTTAAGACTCGGGAAATCTTCAAGACTCTTCAAGATTGTCGTGGTGCACAACAGAACTGTATTTATTCGACCAATAAATTCGGGGGGAATATTCAAGACTCTTCAAGACTATCGTGGTGCACAACAGAGTCGTCGTTATCCGACAAACCAATTTGGGGGGAATATTCAAGACTCTTCTTCAAGAATCTTCAAGACTGTCGTGGTGCACAACG